>JASANB010002272.1:0-44742 GCA_030248155.1 Sabatieria punctata
CTTCCGACACCCCAGTTCCGACATCCCCATTTCCGACACTCCCCAGTTCCGACATTCCCCATTTCCGACTTTCACGTAAGATAAAGTAAAATGTAGCTCTAGTAGCAGATGAGGATACTTTTAGTTGACCTGGCTCCATAACAAGTGTAGGAACACAAAATTAGCATAAAACTTCGCTTATCAGTAGGCCGGCCTACACGCAACTTGTAGTCTCGATTTGAAGCCATTGGGCTTAAATTTTCTCGATTTCAATTAGATGAACGTTTAGAAAAGGTAGCTACCGTTTAAGTCAGGGCTTTCCAATTTTTCAAATGCTAAATGGCAAGGGTGACCTTTGACATCTTATTAAGAGTTTATAAGGGGTATAACACTTATCGACTCGATCTTTTACAGGGTTCGTACACTTTCTGCGGGATTTTGTCCCACTCCTCGCGGAGTTTGCGCTTCAGAGACTCCAGGTTTCTGTGGGGCTTAAAGCACACCTTGCTTTCCAAAATCGACCACAGGCTGAAGTCGAGTGGGTTAAGATCTGGAGAGTAGGGTGGCCATTCATCCTTCGCCAAAAACTGAGGAATGGAATTTTGCAGCCAGTTTTGCACAGTTGTGGCAGTATGGGAGGTTGCCCCATCCTGCTGAAAAGACCAGGGCTGGTTTCCATACTGTGACTGGGCCCACGGGAGTAGTTCTTCCTGTAGGAGCTGCAAGTAATTCTGGGCGTTGACCTTTACACCAGCAGGGACAAAAACAAGCGGTGTTTTGCCCAATTCCGACGCTCCGGCCCAAACCATCACTGAATCCGGCTTCATGGTCCTGGCGACCGTTCGGACATTTGGATCAGGATCTGCAGTGCTTCGGCCGAGTACTCGGTCGTTCTGGCGATTAAAGCATTGCTGGACTGAGAACAGCTTCTCATCATAGAAGACTAGGTTTGGGAGCGTGCCGGCCTTCAGCCGAGACAGGACTTTTTTGGTTCTAAGCAACCGTTTCGCTTTCGCACTTTCGGTAAGAGCCTGGCGGGTTCGCAGTTTGCAGCACTTCATTCCGAGGTCCTAATGCACAATTCTCAGCTTGGTGGCCCTTCCGGTGCCATACTGCTTGGCCATCGAACGCAGTGACTGCTTCAAATTTCGTCGAATTTTCTCTCTGACTTTCTTGATGAGCTGTGCGGTTCTCACTGTTTTCTCGGAACCACCCTGTCTAGTTTTTGTAGAGCCGGTCTCTTGGAACCGTTTGAGGGCACGAAGAATGAAAAGACTGTTCATTCAAGCTTCCGAGCACTTCTTGAAGATTTCTTTCAGCGTAAATCCCGATTTTAGCAAGTTTTCAACTTTTTTCCTATTGGCATCCATCGTTTACAGTGTTTAAATTACGCGGCGGAGTGCGGCAAAAAGTGTTGTATCGTATTTTAGGTACCCGAACTAATTTATGTCTGAACTAAAACCTTGCATTAAAGGCGCCAAATTCAAACGCATGGAGCGAAAGGAAAGTGTATTACTTTGACTGGGCCACCCTGTACATAGAATTGAACGAAAAATTTTCGGCTCTAACTCTTCAAAAAATTGAAATTTCGGGGGGGGGTAGCCAAATTATTACGTAATTAGGGGAGGGGGGTCAGGAAATTATTACGGGCGATTATCAGGGGGAGGGGGGGTCCGAAAATGGGCAAAAATACCATTACGTAATTTTTGCACGCCCCCTAAAATTAAAATTAAATCAAATTCGAAAATAATTTACTTCTGAAGAGTAAATTAAGGGGCAAGTAAATTAAAATAAAATTAAATCTCTGACGAAAATGGCGAAGAAAGTAAAAAGTAAATTTAATTAGATCGAAAAGCCTGAAAAATTTACTTTCAATTTACGTCTAATTTACTTGTAATTTGCTTCATTGACTATTCGATCTGTGGTAGTCTTGGCTCTCGCATGTAACTTTTGTGTGATCCTGTGGCTTTTCTGTCTGTCTATTTAACCACAGAATGTACATATGCTCTCACTGTTGAGAATGGAAACCCAGCTGCAATGCAGCAGATCATTCAACACTATTTTCTAGTGATGTAAAATTATGGAATTTAAATGCATCTTAAACTTTGACGCTAAGTTTTCTTTCTTGAGGTCGCGTTTCGTATAATCTTTCGCAGCCCACCAAGTTGTCACTGTAAGTTAAGTACGTACTTGTACAAATTTGTATTGTATTCGTTCTGCAGTCCTCAGCATTATTGTTATACTGCTACCTGGAAATGCGTGCTGTTTTGTTATGCTATTACCGGGAAGGGAAATGCTTGAAAACGTTGTAAAGCTAAAAGCGTTCTGTTGTAAAGAGTATTTCTGAAAAAAAGGAGTATTTCTGTATAAAAGTCGGAAATGGGGAATGTCGGAACTGGGGAGTGTCGGAAATGGGGATGTCGGAACTGGGGTGTCGGAACTGGGGATGTCGGAACTGGGGAATGTCGGAACTGGGGTCATGCCGGCCGGGCGGGGCCGCAAAAATTGTGTTTTCAAGCCGGGCCGGGCCGGTGTTTACTTGATTAAAGAAATTTGACCATTCTCATCAATGTACATACATACAATCAGCGCCCAGGTGTTTTACTGAAGAAAGGCGCCATGGATACTTCATTACGATTTCATTACACTTATCTGTTTGCGCTAGGGCGTCATTTTGTTTCTTTCGGTAAAAAGCTAAGTACGGCTACAGAAAGGATACTTTCACGCAGTGGCGTATCCAGGGGGGTGTAGGGTGTGTACACCCCCCTTTGCGGTGGAGGTAGGAAGAAAAAGTCTGTCAAAAGTATAAGGAACTAATGAATTATGTACTAAAACTGTCTATTTTGTGCTCAGAATGCCTTCTAAATGCGTTTTTGAAGGCCAAATTTTCTCGCCCTGGTCGGGCAGAAGCCCAACCAGGCCATTATAAACTACTAAAACTTGTAATTTCTGTTAATTTTAAGCTCGGAATGCGTTTTAAACGCGTTTTTGAAGGCTAATTTTGCTAAATTTTCTTACCCTGGTTGGGCAGCGGCCCAACCAGGCACTTTCAAAATTTTACACCCCCCTTTCCAAAATCCTGGATACGCCACTGCTTTCACGACAAACAATTTGACTTTGACGACCAATTTAAGTGTGACTGGTCATGTCAATTTAAGTGTCACCAACTTATACTCTAAAATATAAGGGCTAAAACGGCATTTCTGATTTTCAACTCACTCCCGAACAGTGACATGGATTTTCGTAAACATTAAACAAACGTTTTCGTTATTTAGCCTCTTCAACTGTTTTTCCTTACCATAAAACTTTCGTTTTTACTTTGCAATTGCTAAAAATAGCGATATTCAGCGTTTTTGAGCCATTCTAAATTTGCCGGGCCGGGCCGGGCCGGGCCTGAAAATTTTGAGATGCCGGGCCGGGCCGGGCTACCCGGCACGAAATGTCAGCCGGGCCGGGCCGGGCCGGGCTGGAAATTTGAAAATCCGGGCCGGGCCGGGCCGCCAAAAAGGCGGCCCGCGCAGGTCTCTACTTCTGACTGAGGCTCGTCCTCCTTTGGTGACGTCCCTCACGCGAATGGCTCGATTCCTCTGGTCGGGTGGGCCCGATCGGCACTTTTGCGCAAAGTGGCCCACTTTGCCGCAATTGTGGCACTGCTGTCCTTTCGCTGGACACGATTCGGCTTTGGCTCTGTGGCCACGTCTGCCACAAGCCGTGCAGGTATCTGCTGCAGTTGACTTCTTCTCCGCTGGTGGTTTGTGGTCCTTGAGAGGCGCAGAGGCAGGCGGCTTGCCCCCTCGCTGCACCTTCTTACTGGAACGTTGAGTCCATTGTCGACTGGCCGCCCCGATCTGCGCAGGTCGACTTCCCGTCAGTTTGGCAGCATCCTGGCGCGCCGTCTCGTCCACTTGTGCGATTTCAGCGAACCGGTCGAGGTTGACTGGTCTCTCAGCCAATAACTTCTTCTGCGTCTCGCGGCAACTCATACCTTTGACCAACTGTATGGCCAACAGGTATTCAGTCAGGTCTGCTTCGGTGATCACGCCTTCGTTGACCGGGAAACTGCACTGCTGGATAAGCAGCCGCAATTCCCGGAGGTAGTCAGCGACAGGCTCTCCGGAATGTTGTGATCGTTGCAGAAAGTCGAAGTGAGCTCTGACCACGTTGGCAGGGCGGTGAAAAACACGTCTGGCCGCCGCTAGCAGGTCTGCGTAGGGAGTAGCAGGATTGCTGAACTCCGGCTGGCTAGCCAGTTACGACAATGCCGCCGCACCGATGTAGGAGAACAGGAACTTCTTCTTTTCCTGATCAGGGAGCTTGCCGTCGGCAGGGCGGGTGGCGTCAACACTGTCTACGAATGCAGTGAAGAGCACTTCCCACAAGGGCCATGACAACACAGGCGACTCGCCCGGTCGTGCCCAGTAACGGTCTGGCGCAGGCAGGTACAGCTTGGCTCCCTGCTGTGCCATGTACGTAGCTGTCGTTGTTGTTTGTTGTCCTCCTCGTTGTATGGCTCGCTGCTGTACTAGTTGGCTGCGCGGATGCGGTGTCTCTTCAAGCTAGCACACAGTCTTTACCCATACCAACGGCTACAACAAACTCGGCCGGACAGACATATTATACACACTCAGTAGAGAGAGCAATTGGGACCGACCGCACACCAGCGTACACGGGAGAGAAGAGTGAAGAGTGTAGGTACGGCTGGGTATGCGCTCGGCCTGGCTTTCTTTGTCTCTTTGTTCGCTGCCACATCCGTTCCCAGCCACTTGACCTGGTTGGCGCCAACAGACACAAAGCACACATGAAACTAGCGCGGCAATTACACATACAGACGCGTCCGCCCGACAGCATACACACAAGACCCAAACACATCAAAGGTCAAGCAACTTTTTTTCCCGGATCCGGCTGGTGTCGAAATATGTTAAAATAGATACCAAACGAACACCAACGGTGCATGTTCGAACATCGGGGACCCCCTAGAACCTGAGCTGTACCCCCTCAAAGTTGGGTCACCAGCCACTTTTTGACCAATTTTTTTGTGTCTGACAGTCTCAACTCAAACGATCACCATTCTCTCATTTCTCTAGATACAGAATTGGTCTGCACATGGTTCGATAGCTCTAAGGGTGGCCTTTCTAGCGCCCTACCCCCAGGCTTCCGGAACGTACCCGGTTAGCGAGATATTCTCGAAAAACTAAAAAATTTCCGAAAAACACTGCCTGATTTTTTTCCGAAAAATCGTTATAACTTCTGCCAGATATGCGCCGTCCGTTAGATATTTTAGATAATGATACAACACTAAAGGCCAAACAAAATTAAGAGTCGTTCTCTGGTCAGATCGCGTTTTGCCCCTTTGCCCTATTCAGACCCAAAATTGAAATTTTGAGCTAGAGAGCTGCGAGTTGGCACACTAATACATACTAATGAGTTATCTTTCAGCTGCAAAGGATTAGTGGATCTAACGCTCCTGTCCTGAGATATAGCCTTCCGAAAATCGGTCCGCTTAACTATGGGACCAAAACTTCAAACTCGAATTTCTCGCTTCGTACTCTGAATTCGGACCTAAAAATTGGGGGTTTTAGAGTACTTTTAGACTGCTTTAAGAAACTTTTGTCAAATTTTCGTTTCCAGAAAAAAAATTTTTTTTCGCCCCCTTTGCGCCCCCCTATCTCGTCTGGAACCCCCCAACCCAGTTTTTTTTATTTCAGAAAAATGTTGCGCTACCAATTACCTACCGTTTGGTGTGAAGCATTGTTTGCCCAGACCCGTGGAGCGTGAGAAAATTGAGGTCAAACATGTCCCGGTCGCAAAATTTTCGCACTTTTCTTAGGTCAAATATTTCCAAGTCTTGGTTTTCCACCTACTAGTAGGAATTGGGACTTAAAAATTGGGGGTTTTAGAGTACTTTTAGACTGCTTTAAGAAACTTTTGTCAAATTTTCGTTTTCAGAAAAAAAATTTTTTCGCCCGCTTTTGCGCCCCCAGCTCGTCTGGAACCCCCAAACCCCAAAACGTTTTCTTTCTGAAAACGAAAATTTCACAAACGTTTGTTAACGCAGTCTAAAAGTACTCTAAAACACACAATTTTTAAGTCCCAATTCGTACTAGTAGGTAGAAAACCGGACTTGGAAATATTTGACCTGAGAAAAGTGCGCAAAATTTTGCGACTGGGACATGTTTGACCTCAATTTTCTCACGCTCCACGGGTCTAGGCAAACAATGCTTCACACCGAAGGGTAGGTAATTGATAGCGCAACATTTTTCTGAAATAAAAAAACTGGGTTGGGGGGTTCCAAACGAGCTAGGGGAGCGCAAAGGGGCGAAAAAAAATTTTTTTTTCTGAAAACGAAAATTTGACGAAAGTTTCTTAAAGCAGTCTAATAGTACTCTAAAATCCCCAATTTTTAGGTCCGAATTCGTACTAGTAGGTGGAAAACCGGACTTGGAAATATTTGACCTTAGAAAAGTGCGAAAATTTTGCGACCGGGACATGTTTGACTTCAATTTTCTCACGCTCCACGGGTCTGGGCAAACAATGCTTCACACCAAACAGTAGGTAATTGGTAGCGCAACATTTTTCTGAAATAAAAAAAACTGCGTTGGGGGGTTCCAGACAAGCTAGGGGGGCGCAAAGGGGGCGAAAAAAAATTTTTTTCTGAAAACGAAAATTTGACAAAAGTTTCTTAAAGCAGTCTAAAAGTACTCTAAAACCCCCAATTTTTAAGTCCCAATTCCTACTAGTAGGTGGAAAACCAAGACTTGGAAATATTTGACCTAAGAAAAGTGCGAAAATTTTGCGACCGGGACATGTTTGACCTCAATTTTCTCACGCTCCACGGGTCTGGGCAAACAATGCTTCACACCAAACGGTAGGTAATTGGTAGCGCAACATTTTTGTGAAATAAAAAAAACTGGGTTGGGGGTTCCAGACGAGCTAGGGGGGCGCAAAGGGGGCGAAAAAATATTTATTTTCTGAAAACGAAAATTTGACAAAAGTTTCTTAAAGCAGTCTAAAAGTACTCTAAAACCCCCAATTTTTAAGTCCCAATTCCCACTAGTAGGTGGAAAACCAAGGCTTAGAAATATTTGACCTAAGAAAAGTGCGAAAATTTTGCGACCGGGACATGTTTGACCTCAATTTTCTCACGCTCCACGGGTCTGGGCAAACAATGCTTCACACCAAACGGTAGGTAATTGGTAGCGCAACATTTTTCTGAAATAAAAAAAAACTGGGTTGGCGGGGTTCCAGACGAGCTAGGGGGGCGCAAAGGGGGCGAAAAAAAATTTTTTTTCTGAAAACGAAAATTTGACAAAAGTTTCTTAAAGCAGTCTAAAAGTACTCTAAAACCCCCAATTTTTAAGTCCCAATTCCTACTAGTAGGTGGAAAACCAAGACTTGGAAATATTTGACCTAAGAAAAGTGCGAAAATTTTGCGACCGGGACATGTTTGACCTCAATTTTCTCACGCTCCACGGGTCTGGGCAAACAATGCTTCACACCAAACGGTAGGTAATTGGTAGCGCAACATTTTTCTGAAATAAAAAAACTGGGTTGGGGGGGTTCCAGACGAGCTAGGGGGGCGCAAAGGGGACGAAAAAAATTTTTTTTCTGAAAACGAAAATTTGACAACAGTTTCTTAAAGCAGTCTAAAAGTACTCTAAAACCCCCAATTTTTAGGTCCAAATTCCGAGTATGAAGCGAGCAATTCGAGTTTGAAATTTTGGTCCCATAGTTAAGCGGACCGATTTTCGGAAGGCTATATCTCAGGACAGCAGCGTCAGATCCACTAATCCTTTGCAGCTGAAAGATAACTCATAAGTATGTATTAGTGTGCCAACTTACAGCTCTCTAGCTCAGAGTTTCAATTTTGGGCCTGAATACTGAAACTCGATGTGACCAGAGAACGACTCTTAACATATTTCGGATCCAAATTGTGGTTGGTGGGGGGGGGGTGTTTTGCGATTTGATGACTGTCGAAAAAAATTTTTTTACTCGGAATCAAAAAGAAACCAGTCAGTCTGATGCAGGTTGACCCGTTGATTCCGAATATGCACTCGGATCGGCTGGATTCCTTCTGGTTCGGGAGTTATTGACCTCCAAATTCTTGACAGACAATATTTCTCGAGTGGCACTCCTCATTAGCATGAGTAAGAAGCGTGCTGAAAAGCAGTTTTTCTTATGCAGTTTTTGCTGCTGATTCTGAAAATAGCTATATTTTCTCTCTGCGATGCCGATTTTGGAAGATATGGCCATTTTAAGAATTTGCAAGGAAAATGTATGAACTTTGCATGCCATAGCAGTTTGAAAGGTGACTCAGTTCAGACATGTGTTGGGCACAGACCCATGCAATTTGCTTTATCTAATGCAGTTTTTCACGCTGATTCTGAAAATGAGAGCCGTTTTTCAATATGCCCGCTCCCACATGAGTTATTGCCTCCTGGTGCCCTGTCATTTACGTCATAAGTGACTGATCAAGGAAATGCATGAAATGGCTCCTATTAGGTGTAGTTTTCTTCGCTGATTCAGAATATGACGCTATTTTTGCGGTACAACCACTCGGCTCGTGACTTATGGCCTTATAAAGTTTTATCAACATCCATGGTTTCTGGAGGGGTCATCTTGAAATAGACAATCATTGTTCCTGCACTTGTAAAGGGAATCATGTATCAGTAAATAGTCTACCTGACCTATTTTGAGCCGCTGATTTCAAAAATTACCATAGTTTTACCCTGGAAGAACCCAATTTTCTGATACAACCCTCCACAGTTATGACACAACAATATGACTGAATCATAAAAACCAGAGCCTGAAGAAGAGAGGTAAGGTCATTTTTGAAATCAGCGGCTCAAAATAGGTCAGGTAGACCATTTACTGTTTCATGATTCCCTTTGAAAGTGCCGTAACAATGATTATCTATTTCAAGATGACCCCACCGGAAACCATGGGTATTGATAAAACTTTAGAAGGCCATAAGTCACGGGCCAGTGGTTGTACCGCAAAAATAGCGTCATATTCTGAATCAGCGAAGAAAACTACACCTAATAGGAGCCATTTCATGAATTTCCTTGATCAGTCACTTATGACATAAATGACAGGGCACCAGGAGGCAATAACTCATGTGGGAGCGGGCATATTGAAAAACGGCTCTCATTTTCAGAATCAGCGTGAAAAACTGCATTAGATTAAGCAAATTGCATGGGTCTGTGCCCAACACATGTCTGAACTGAGTCACCTTTCAAACTGCTATGGCATGCAAAGTTCATACACAAGAAAAACTGCTTTTCAGCACGCTTCTTACTCATGCTAATGAGGAGTGCCACTTGAGAAATATTGTCTGTCAAGAATTTGGAGGTCAATAACTCCCGAACCAGAAGGAATCCAGCCGATTCGAGTGCATATTCGGAATCAGCGGGTCAACCTGCATCAGACTGACTGGTTTGTTTTTGATTCTGAGCAAAAACATTTTTTTCGACAGTCTTCAAATCGCAAAACACCCCCCCCCCACCAACCACAATTTGGATCCGAAATATGTTAATTTTGTTTGGCCTTTAGTGTTGTATCATTATCTAAAATTTTGAACGGACGACGCATATCTGGCAGAAGTTATAACGATTTTTCGGAAAAAAATGAGGCAGTGTTTTCGGAAATTTTTCAGTTTTTCGAGAATATCTCGCTAACTGGGTAGGTTCCGGAAGCCTGCGGTAGAGCGCTAGAAAGGCCACCCTTAGAGCTATCGAACCATTGCAGACCAATTCTGGATCTAGAGAAATGAGAGAATGGTGATCGTTTGAGTTGAGACTGTCAGACACAAAAAAATTGGTCAAAAAGTGGCTGGTGACCCAACTTTGAGGGGGTACAGCTCAGGTTCTAGGGGGTCCCCGATGTTCGAACATGCACCGTTGGTGTTCGTTTGGTATCTATTTTGACATATTTCGACACCAGCCGGATCGGGGAAAAAAAGTTGCTTGACCTCGTTCCCTTATAGCTAAGTTGACTTTCTCGCAAAATGCATGTTAAGTAACGAAACGCTGCATGCATAGATTCAATTTTCTGAATATCTCTTGTCAAATGAAGGGACCAAACTTGGTACCGTGTAGGGCCCGACCGGATATCCGGATCCGGATCCGGATCCGGCCGGATATGGCCATATCCGGATCCGGTACCGGATCCGGATATTACCTGCCGGATATGCCGGATATCAGTCACAGATGAGAAAACGTGATTTTTTACGTATTTTGAACATAAATATTGCATTCGACCGAATGCTTGTTAGAAATTTCTTGAGGCGATTGTAATCCATGACCCCAGTAGTTCGTATAACCCTGATTTCTGTGCAAACGATAACACCCTCATTTTTGACAATGCTAATTTTTCACCTTGACTGAAGGTAAATATTCCGCCAGATTTTAACCGGTTTTGTGAAAAAGCTGAGCTCTTCAGGTTCTTAAGTCCATATAAAGATTGGTTAACTTGCAAAATTTGGCAAAGATACGATGAAGGGTTCTTGAAATATTTACATTAAAAATTGACATCTGAAAATTCGGGTCAGTTCATTTCGGAAGGGGATAAATCCAAGCTACAGAAGGTGAGCAGGCTAGGACTTGGCCAAAACAAACTAAACAAAAATAATATTACTAATGTGATACAATGAACATCACAAAACAGCCAAGCAGACTGGATTTCTATGTGTAAGTTTTACTTACTTTCTCTCAGAGAGCACGGAACACACATCGCCAATTTGACATAACGCGCGTCCGTATCAATGTTAGCAGAAATGCAGAATAAATACATACAGCTGTCACAGTTTATGTTTTACGAAATTTCCTAATTTTAAGCGTGCCGTAGTCTATGAACAAGTTTTCTTCGCCGTCTGTCTGTCTTCGACGGAGTTCGTTTCGCAGGTCAAATGCTTTTTTAGCCTGCCAAGGTGTCAGATCGTGTCCCAGATAAACGTCTGAATACTGAGGTTTTTTAGTCAATACCGACCGCTTCTTGGTGAGGACCGCCATCTTAGCATCTTAGATTTTTCAAATTCATAATTTTTTAGTTTGTAAAACTAGGACAGGTCTACCAAAAGGACGGCTAAGTATACCACATTAGAGAGAACAAATCTGAATATGCAAACAATAATTTAGCCAAAAGTCTGTGATGTCAACCATTTTTATCTAAAAATTACGAAATGAGCTGAACTTTCATGCCAAACTGTGTTTCCCCTACTGTTTTTTCCAGATGAGGTCTGTATCTGTAAAATAGGTATGCCTAATAAATGCTAAATATTGCATAGACATTCCAACCAAACTCGAAAATGCTTGGAAAGCGTCCAGTTATCAATTTCTAGCCGCGGTGATAAAATATGCAAATATGCAAAAAATATGTACATATCTCGTTTTTACATGCATATGATATATGCCATATCACATGCATCGCAAAAACCCGATATCATCCAACCATATTTGAACTACAACTATTAGATGTTCTTTTGAATCAACTGTTATAGAACAAAGAAATGTATATATATGGTTTATTGCATTCTAAAAATTTTTTAAGTTGATCAATGATATCCGGCATATCCGGATCCGGCCGGATATGCGCGTATCCGGATCCGGATCCGGATCCGGTAGAAATTTGTATCCGGTCGGGCCCTAGTACCGTGTTCTAATCTAGGACGTACGTAAATTTTGAACATTTTAATGAGAAAATCAGGGTCCTTTAGTTCAAACCAAGACAGAATAAATAACTAAACTTGATACTGTGTCCGAGGTCCGAACATTGAAAAATGTACAATAAAATTTACATAGTAATGTAGAAGCTATGAAAAAGAATGTAGGATTCTAAAGAAGGCGCTGTTATCGGCGCGCCAGCGCCGTTACCTCACTTCGCTTGCTTATTCCGATACTGTGCGCATGTTAACCTGTTGTGCTCTCCCCTCCCCCGACCCCCTTTGTCTGCTGGTCGGTCGGCCGTCCAGGGCATCGAGAGTGCCTCGATTGCACCTGCCCTGCTTGTACAGATTTACTTCTCTCTTGTTTATACAGTATACTTGGATAGTCGGTCGGTTCGTTGAAATCTGCACTGGTTCGCTTCTTTCTCTTGCTTAGATTTTATTTTTCCATCCGAAACGCACAGCATAAAAATCGTATCGCCTCTACCAGCGATCCACCCAGCGAAGGACAACGGGCCGGCCAGAAACAGCTCAATGCCCAGCTTATTCGCAAAACAGCAGGAGCAACCGGTACGTACGTATCTGTATTTCTGCAAACGGTTAATCCTATTTATTTTGGCGTTAAACCAACGCAACAGCACCGGGTTCTCGATTGAGTTTTCCCGATTAAGCACTTGAAAAATCAAAAATATTCAGAATAGAAAGAGTGGTATTATCTGTGTCTGGCCGAAAAAGCCTTATTTTTGCTCAACGTTGCCTAGTTTTGAAGATATAGGCATTTTTATGATTTGGGAAGAAAACGGCTGCACTTGTTATAACATGCTTGTTTGAAAGGTGACTCAATTCAGGCGCATGTAGGGTACAGAGCCATCAAATTTATATCACCTAATGCAGTTTTTGCCGCTGATTACGAAAATGACACCTGTTTTTCAATCTGACCGCTCCTGAGCTAGTTATATAGTGCTTATACCCTGGTACTCAGACAATAAGTTATTTGTCAAATCTTAGCATAACGTGGTACCTATCTGTAGGGAACAACCGGAACCGGATTTTTGGGTCCGATTGGAATCGGAATCGGAAAGTACCGTTCCGAATCGGAATTTTTCGGAATCGGAACTTTTTTGAAAATCGGCTTAAAATTTTGGAATAACCTGTTTCTTGGCAAAGAAACAATGTTTACGCAACCATCCTTTACAATTGCATGCAAACATCCAATAAAAATCACCATGTCAAACGATAACAATGCATTAAAATCGCCAACCATCAATAGGTAAAATTCAAAGCGCGTAAATTATACTTTAAAAACAAGAATTTTTCAACGTTTTCAGTAGAGTGCGAACTAGTATCATATATGTAGTTGGGTTTTCGGCTGGGGGGGAATTTTTCTGATCCAAAATAGGGTTTCAGGGCTATCCCCAAAGGGGGTTTCAGCGACCTTCTTTTGGTGTCCAAAAGTGGGTTTCAGCGACCTTTTTTGGGCTCAAAACAGGGTTTTGAGGACTAAAAATCGGGTAAAATACCTGTCTGAAGTGCAAAAATACCGTTTAAAACCCTATTTTTGCTTTAAAACGTGCAAAACAACCTTAGTAGTACCACCCGTGAGACAGGGGAGCAAATTTTTGGACGTCCTGGGGAGCAAAATTTGCTCCCCAGAATTACGACGTCCAAAAAAACTTGCTCCCCAGTCTCACGGGTGGTGGAGCGCCTTTAGTTTAAAGCCGTTCTAACCGACTCTGGGGTGCCGCCTACGCAGTCTGCGGTTTCCGCCGAAGGCTAGAGTGAGTGTGCCCCCAATTATTTGGAAGCTGGCAAGCAGAGACAAAAACCATGGAAGCTGGCAAGCACAAATAAAAAGGCACTATAAAGAGGCAAAGTACAGTTACCGGAAGCTGTGAGTAAGTGAGGTGGACGGAAGTGTATTTCACAACTACGTATTTGGAAGTTGGCAAGCACAAATAAAAACTTCAGGCACTATAAAGAGGCAAAGAGGCACTATAAAGAGGCAAAGCACAGCTGCGGAGCAAGCGGGGCTAGCAATAGCTGGGGAGCAAAGAAAAGCATAATATAGAGGCGGTGCCTAAATTTATGCCAGAGCACGCGCGCCTTTGTGCTCCGAAAAAACACCTCGGCCGGCGAGGTGCATTTCATAATAATGTGTAAGACGGAAAAACCGCAGGAGCATTAAACTCGACCATCACGTCATCTGCTAGCTCTAAATAAAAGACGCTCCGTTTGGAAATGGACGCTCGACTGACAGATCGATTAGCAAGGCACTGTTTCAGTATGTTTAGTAGAGTTTCTTAAAATGGCATGGAGTCAGCGCCCAGACTATTAAAAACAGAAAACTATCTCAATTCTAAAAGCTAATAAGTGGGTGGGTGGAGTTTCTACATTTCAGCTACTTTTGCAATCTGTGGGCAGCTGGTGGGGAAAGGCAATTTAGGAGTGGTCGGAAGTGTATTTCACAATTATTTGCCAGCACAAACAAAAAAGAGGCAAAGTTTAAAACAGCAAACCAATCACATCTCTAATAGCTTATAACTGTTTATCTTGAAACGTGAACCGAACTGGTTCTTGTTGCGCAATATTGAACAAGGAAAAATTTCATTTCTTCAAAGCACGCCAATACAAATTAATGATTTAGTGAAGTACAAGCGTAAAAGCAGGTGAAACGCAAGCATAAAAGCAAGTGGAAGCGCAAATCTAAAAGCAAGTGAAAATGCAAGCATGAAAGCAGGTGAAAGCGCAAGTGTGAAAACAAGTAGAAGCGCAAGTGTGAAAAGCGCAAATCTAAAAGCAAGTGAAAATGCAAGCATGAAAGCAGGTGGAAGCTCTAGTGTAAAAGCAGTTGGAAGCGCAGGTCTAAAAGCAGGTGGAGGTGCAAGTGTAAAAGCAGGTGGAAGTGCAAGTGTAAAAACAGTTGGAAGCTCTAGTGTAAAAGCAGTTGGAAGCTCTAGTGTAAAAGCAGTTGGAAGCTCTAGTGTAAAAGCAGTTGGGAGCTCTAGTGTAAAAGCAGGTGGAAGCTCTAGTGTAAAAGCAGTTGGAAGCTCTAGTGTAAAAGCAGTTGGAAGCTCTAGTGCAAAAGCAGTTGGGAGCTCTAGTGTAAAAGCAGTTGGAAGCTCTAGTGTAAAAGCAGTTGGAAGCTCTAGTGTAAAAGCAGGTGGAAGCTCTAGTGTAAAAGCAGGTGGAAGCTCTAGTGTAAAAGCAGTTGGAAGCTCTAGTGTAAAAGCAGGTGGAAGCTCTAGTGTAAAAGCAGTTGGAAGCTCTAGTGTAAAAGCAGTTGGAAGCTCTAGTGTAAAAGCAGATGGAAGCTCTAGTGTAAAAGCAGGTGGAAGCTCTAGTGTAAAAGCAGTTGGAAGCTCTAGTGTAAAAGCAGGTGGAAGCTCTAGTGTAAAAGCAGGTGGAAGCTCTAGTGTAAAAGCAGTTGGAAGCTCTAGTGTAAAAGCAGGTGGAGGTGCAAGTGTAAAAGCAGGTGGAACTGCAAGTGTAAAAGCAGGTGGAAGTGCAAGTGTAAAAGCAGGTGGAAGTGAAAGCATAAAAGCAGTTGGAAGCTCTAGTGTAAAAGCAGTTGGGAGCTCTAGTGTAAAAGCAGGTGGAAGCTCTAGTGTAAAAGCAGTTGGAAGCTCTAGTGTAAAAGCAGGTGGAAGCTCTAGTGTAAAAGCAGGTGGAAGCTCTAGTGTAAAAGCAGGTGGAGGTGCAAGTGTAAAAGCAGGTGGAGGTGCAAGTGTAAAAGCAGGTGGAGGTGCAAGTGTAAAAGCAGGTGGAAGTGCAAGTGTAAAAGCAGTTGGAAGCTCTAGTGTAAAAGCAGTTGGAGGTGCAAGTGTAAAAGCAGTTGGAAGCTCTAGTGTAAAAGCATTTGGGAGCTCTAGTGTAAAAGCAGGTGGAAGCTCTAGTGTAAAAGCAGTTGGAAGCTCTAGTGTAAAAGCAGTTGGAAGCTCTAGTGTAAAAAGCAGTTGGAAGCTCTAGTGTAAAAAGCAGTTGGAAGCTCTAGTGCAAAAGCAGTTGGGAGCTCTAGTGTAAAAGCAGTTGGAAGCTCTAGTGTAAAAGCAGTTGGAAGCTCTAGTGTAAAAGCAGGTGGAAGCTCTAGTGTAAAAGCAGTTGGAAGCTCTAGTGTAAAAGCAGGTGGAAGCTCTAGTGTAAAAGCAGTTGGAAGCTCTAGTGTAAAAGCAGTTGGAAGCTCTAGTGTAAAAGCAGATGGAAGCTCTAGTGTAAAAGCAGGTGGAAGCTCTAGTGTAAAAGCAGGTGGAAGCTCTAGTGTAAAAGCAGGTGGAAGCTCTAGTGTAAAAGCAGTTGGAAGCTCTAGTGTAAAAGCAGGTGGAGGTGCAAGTGTAAAAGCAGGTGGAACTGCAAGTGTAAAAGCAGGTGGAAGTGCAAGTGTAAAAGCAGGTGGAAGTGAAAGCATAAAAGCAGGTGGAAGTGCAAGTGTTAAAGCAAGTGGAGGTGCAAGTGTAAAAGCAGGTGGAAGTGCAAGTGTAAAAGCAGGTGGAAGCTCTAGTGTAAAAGCAGGTGGAAGCTATAGTGTAAAAGCAGTTGGAAGCTCTAGTGTAAAAGCAGGTGGAGGTGCAAGTGTAAAAGCAGGTGGAGGTGCAAGTGTAAAAGCAGACTAGAGCTTCCACCTGCTTTTACACTAGAGCTTCCAACTGCTTTTACACTAGAGCTTCCAACTGCTTTTACACTAGAGCTTCCACCTGCTTTTAGACCTGTGCTTCCACCTGCTTTTACACTTGCACTTCCACCTGCTTTTACACTAGAGCTTCCAACTGCTTTTATGCTTTCACTTCCACCTGCTTTTACACTTGCACTTCTACCTGCTTTTATGCTTTCACTTCCACCTGCTTTTACACTAGTACTTCACTAAACCATTAATTTGTATTGGCGTGCTTTGAAGAAATGAAATTTTTCGTTGTTCAATATTGCGCAACAAGAACCAGTTCGGTTCACGTTTCAAGATAAACAGTTATAGGCTATTAGAGATGTGATAGGTTTGCTGTTTTAAACTTTACCTCTTTTTTGTTTGTGCTGGCAAATAATTGTGAAATACACTTCAGACAACTCCTAAATTGCCTTTCCCCACCAGCTGCCCACAGATTGGAAAAGTAGTTGAAATGTAGAAACTCCACCCAACCCACTTATTAGCTTTTAGAATTGAGATAGTTTTCTGGAGATAGTTTTCTGTTTTTAATAGTCTGGGCGCTGACTCCATGCCATTTTAAGAAACTCTACTAAACATACTGGAACAGTGCCTTGCTAATCGATCTGTCAGTCGAGCGTCCATTTCCAAACGGAGCGTCTTTTGTTTAGAGCTAGCAGATGACGTGATGTTCGAGTTTAATGCGCCTGCGGTTTTTATTCGCCGTCTTACACATTATTATGAAATGAACCTTGCCGGCTGAGGTGTTTTTTTGCGAGCACAAAGGCGCGCGTGCTCTGGCATAAATTTAGGCACCGCCTCTATATTATGCTTTTCTTTGCTCCCCAGCTTTTGCCACCCACACTTGCTCCGCAACTGTACTTTGCCTCTTTATAGTGCCTGCGGCTTTTATATAGTGCCTGCGGTTTAATTTCTGCTTGCCAGCTTCCATGGTTTTTGTCTCTGCTTGCCAGCTTCTGCCACCCACACTTGCTCCCCAGCTGTACTTTACCTCTTTATAGTGCCTTTTTATTTGTGCTTGCCAGCTTCCAAATAATTGGGGGCACACTCACTCTAGCCTTCCGCAGAAGCGGAAACCGCAGACTGCGTAGGAGGCAGCCTGGAGTTTTTGGTCACGGAGCTAATCGATTAGATCGTCTGTTTATCTCGGCCTGCAGTTCCCAGTTCTTTTGCATGTGCCGGAGTCTTTGGCTCACTTTAAACTCAACAGCGCCCCAAGCCGCAGCTCAGCTGCTTAGTTAGAGCGGCGAAACCACAGACTGCGTAGGCGGCACCCCAGAGTCGGTTAGAGCGGCTTTAAACTAAAGGCGCTCCACCACCCGTGAGACTGGGGAGCAAATTTTTTTTGGACGTCGTAATTCTGGGGAGCAAATTTTGCCTAATTTTGTACTACTAACCTTATTTTTATTTAAAATGTGCAAAAAAAGCTAATTTTGACATCAAACGAGCAAAAATACACTTTATTCGACATAATACAGTTAAAATGCATTTCTGGAACCAGTTACAGATTTTGAAACCATAATTAGGGTTCCGAAACCCTATTTTGGGCCTCCAGAAACCCAAATTAGGTTTCCGGAACCCTATTTAGGGTTTCAGTAACCCAAATTAGGGTTCTGGAACCCTAGTTAGGGTTTTACTAACCCAAATTAGGGTTTTAGAAACCCAAATTAGGGTTTCGGAACCCTATTTAGGGTTTTAGTAACCCAGATTAGGGTTCCGGAACCCTATTTAGGGTTTCAGTAACCCAAATTAGGGTTCTGGAACCGTATTTAGGGATTCAGTAACCCAAATTAGGCTTCCGGAACCCTAATTTAGGTTACTGAAACCCTAAATAGGGTTCCGGAACCCTGTTTGCAGGTTTGGAAACCCAAAATAGGGTTTCAACAAAATCCCCCCCAGAATCCGGCTGGGGGGGGAATTTTCTCCGAAAATCGGGCTGGGGGTGAGATCCCCCCATTCCCCCCCCCAACTAAACTACATGTATGACTGGTATTGGGTAGTGGGTGTATTGGGGGTGTTTTCCAGGTTTGGTATTGGGTTTTTTATGCCCCAATGCCCAATACTAATTAGGACCTACTAAAATCGCTGTTGAACTGAAAAACTGACCTGAAAATATCGAAAAGATTGACCTATGATTACAGTAGGTATAGAAAACCGTTTTTGCGTTAATAAACTAAAGGTTAAGAATGTCTTATACTGTCCGCAATTTCTCTGTTCTTATCTAGGGATGGTTATTTTTCCGAAAAACCTCGGCCTGTTTTTTTCCAGTTTGTTTTTTTTTCGTTTTTTTTCCAAAATCGCGGAAAAAACTCCTGCTCCTCAAGTTCTGAGTATCCTAGCCTGGTTTTATGATTCCTAACGCTTCCTAACGCCTTCTCGAGTTTTTTCAGAACAGAAGTACTCGTCTTACATGGATATAAATCACGAAACAGGCATGAAACAGTCCCTGACCGTAATCCTTAAATAAATGTTCAGCTTTCATGCATTTCTGAAGGGAACCTTTTGTCAGTCAATAGTGTACCCGACCTATTTTGACCCGCTGAGTTCAAAAATGGCTTTTGTTTTTATCTATAATTACTCCTTTTGGAGATATATGGATATTAATGCAAATTTGGTTTGATCAGTAATATCTCATAATTGAGCAGTAGTAGAGAAAAACAAAGGCCATTTTTTAACTCAGCGGGTCAAAATAGGTCGGGTACACTCTTGATTGACAAAAGGTTCCCTTCAGAAATGCATGTATGCTGAACATTTGTTTCAGGATTACGGCTTGTCATGGCATGTTTTGTAATGATATTTCAGAGGTCCATAACTTGCGACTGAGCAGTCGTAGAGCAAAAATATTATAATACTCTGAATCAGCGGAGAAAACTGCACCAGATAGGTAGGGAACGACCGGAATTCCGATTCCGATCGGAACTGGCAGTCCCGATTCCGATTCCGAACTCAGAGGTCTCGGAATTTTTCGGAACTTTGGCTAAATTTTTAGGAAATCACACACCAATTCTATGCGTACTATTGCGTGTCTTCTTTGCTGTGCAATCGACAATCTGCATAGTTTAGTAATCCATAACCTACTGTAATCCCACTAAGTAAAAAAATAGTAAGTTAGCACTACTACATTGTGGACGCACCTCAGTCTGAAGAACTCGGCAGTCTTCAAACGCCTCAATGATTTTGATCAAAGCCAGTGAACGGACGTTTAAAGTGGCAAAACACATTTTGGAAGGCGACAGAAGTCACTTGAAGCCTGAAAAATAGACTGCGAACAATACCTGTAAGACCTAATACCCAATACCAATACCTGAGACCCCAATACCCAATGCTTGCGTAACTGAGCCAGAAATTGCATTTCAGTGAAAAGGTACATTCCAGTGGTGTACACAGGATTTCTTTCACAGGGATTAAAATTTCGAAGAGGCTTGGTTGGGCCATTGTCCAACTAGGGCGAGATATTTTGAAAAATTAGCCTTAAGAAAGATTTAGAAGCCTTCTGGAGGGTAAAATAAGCAAAAATTAACAGTTTTAGTCCGTACATGATCTACTGTATTACAGTTTTTCTTATTTTCGGCAGATTTTTTCTTCTTACTCCACCGGAAAGGGGTGTACCAGACCGCACCCCCTGGGTACAGTACTAATACATTCTGTATCACTAAAATGACAATTTTCAATTGAATTACAAACGTTTATCTTAGATAAGAACAGGGATGTGAGGTGTGTTTTTTTCCGGAAAAAACTGGTTTTTTCCTAAGGGTCGGAAAAAAGCATAAATCGCGGAAATAAACTCAAGCTAGAAATAGGTGCTCTGTTCTGATATGTGATCGCTTGTACGTACGTACATGCTGCTGTGGTACGTACATGCCGTCTTGTGTGTTGGTTGTCTAGGCTAGATTATCGATCGGGCTCGGCCTGCCATGCCAGTTTGCCGCGCCCGGTATCCGCCCATTTCGTCCCGACCGTTTCGTCCCCTTGCAGTAAGTCCCGGCTGTTTCGTCCCGACCGTTTCGTCCCGGCCAAGTTTTAATGTGACCGTTTCGTCCCGGTTCACAAAGTGCAACATGCACATCCAAGGCGCGAAAACCAAATCGTTCATTCATTTAAACACAAGCCAGTCTGTCATGCGCACTCATACAGTAATAAAGCCATGCATAATTGCATCTGTACACAGCAACAATACTATGCTCTGTACGGCCGGGCCAGTTGGTGTAGTGGTTTAGGTCGCAAAGCCCTATGCGCGCGGTTAAAGTAATTTTATTAAAAAAATAAACAGAACAAAATGCCCAAGACTGAGACTAAACAGATAGGGGTGGGGACGGGCCGCTAAACGGCCACTTACACCCTACCCCGACAAAATTTACTAAAATCGGTATTACAAAGAGCGTTGCGGAAGGCTCGCGCGGAGCGCAAATTAACACACTTTATACTGGTGACCACGTGTGTTGAGATTATTAAATTTGAAAAACAAATCAACAGGGAGGTCAATTTGTTCGTAATTAATTTGTACACCATTAATAGTAGTAAATACAGTATAGTTCCTACTTCTATAATATTTACTGGGAACAACACTGATTACAAGGTCATCAACTATTCTTCTTTTTTCTAAAGACTCCAAACTGAGCAATGTTAGCTTTTCGGAATATTCAAAATTCACAAGACCTGGAATTCGGCGAGTAAATAATCTCTGTACTCTTTTAATCAGATCAATATCCTTAAATAAATATGGATTCTAGACCTCTGAAGCATATTCTAACTTAGGACGAACAAAAGTTTTGTACAGTTTTTGTACAGTTTGATAAGAAAATCCTTGGTCTTAATTTCAAAACATTTAAAAATAAAGTTAAACAATCTAAAGCCGTTTACTGCAATTTGATCAAAATCATACCAACCAAATTCAAACTAAATTAGCTACTACTATACCATACCATATCGAATTCAAATCGCCAAGTTTATACTATACCATACCATATCAAATTCAAACTTTGAATTTGGTAGGCATCCCTGGGGATAGCTGCATTCTCTCTGCCCAATGATGGTCGTGCGTTCATCCACTCGGCGGGGCAAGTTTCTTGCCGCAAAGAGTTGATCGTTGGCACAAAGCCCAACCCAGGCCACCGAAAGCCACTGTGTGCCTGGCATTTGACCTCTCGGTGAGTTGTGGCGCATTTGGCATTTGATTTTGCGGCCGCCTTTGCAATATACTGTAGTGAGCAGCGGGACGAAACGGGTCACGCTTAAAAAACGGCCGGGACTAAACGGTTGGGACGAAACAGCCGGGACGAACAGCAAGGGGACGAAACGGTCGGGACGAAACGTCCTACAACCGCCGCGCCCTATTCTGTAGCTTTGTGTAGTAATAGAGCCAGACGCAAGGCTATGTTGAACACAATCACTTTCTCTCCCTGCGCACCTGCCTTGCGGCTGACTCTAGTTTGCTCTCCCGGAGTGCGTGTGTTGTGGCTAGTCTTTAGTTGTATACTGGCATAGTTGATGGTCCGTCATTGCCTTGGCATAAAAGGACTTTGTTGTTGAGCATCACCTGCTACACCGTGACAAGCCGGGCGATAGGACAACGACAAAGGACCTACAGGCAAACGCAGACGGAACAGTGGCGATCGGCGTGCAATTCGAACCACAGCAAGACTGCCACCGCCAACAAGAAAGCCGACGCGACTGCTAGCGAGTGAGTTGGTTTACTACAACCTGTTTCCAGTAAGGACGGACGGACGTGTGTGCGTGCGTGTCAATTGCTCTGGATGGGGAGTGCCGTGTGTGTCGTTTGCTCTGGTCGGAGGGCGTGCAACATCTGCAGTGTCGTGCGCCTCATTTGTAGCCGGAAGGGACATACTTGTGCGTCTTGCAGAAGGAAGGACTCGTGCGTCTCGCGGAAGGAACCCTACGTCTCGCGGAACGACTCGTGCATTGCAGCGGTGATAAACAACACCGCATTGTCGACTCAAACGGAATGACACAACTCGTGCATTGCAGTGGTGATAAACAACACCGCATAGTCGACTCAAACGGAACGCCTGCAGCGGTGGATAACAACACTGCATTGTCGACTCAAACGGAACGACTCGTGCATCGCAGCGGTGACAAACAACACCGCATCGTTGACTCAAGCACCGCACCAGCGACAGACAACACCGCATTGGCGATTCAAACACCGCACCGGCGACAAACAACACCGCATCAGCGACTCAAGCACCGCACCGGCGACAAACAACAACGCATCGGCGAACCAACGCAGCTGCTCTACCGTCGATCCCGCACCGCATCGACAAAACAACGCCTTTGCTCTACCGTCGATCCAGCACCGCATCGACGAGACAACGCCGCTGCTCTGCAGTCTACCGGACATCCTGCCTAGTGCACAGTCGCTTTACTGATGGCACAGCCGGGACCCAGCAAACTCTACCTGCCACCACCGGATCGATACTGGGCTCTTCCAGGAGAGTCACCAGTGTTGATGTGGCCGTTATGGGAAAGACTTTTCACTGATTTCCTCACCGGAATCGATGAAACCCGACCAGCCGGCGGCAAACTCAATGACCAGGAGAAAAAGAAGTTTCTGACATCCTACATTGGAGCAGCAGCACTGGCGCAGTTTTCCAGCCAGAGGGAATTCACCGACAATCAGACTACCTACCTGGATTTCCTAGCAGCTGCCAGGAGGATATTTCATCGCCCTACCAATGCAGTCAGAGCACACTTTGATTTTCTACAGAGGACTCAACACTCTGGTGAACCAATCGCTGACTACTTGAGGGAGCTATGCCTGCTGATACAACAGTGCACCTTTCCAGTCACAGAGGGTGTCATCACAGAAGGAGACCTCATCGAATACCTGTTGGCCATTCAGATGGTCAAAGGACTGAGTTGCCGCGACATGCAGGAAAAGTTGCTAACCCAAAAGGATGTCAACCTGGACCGATTCGCGGAAATCGCCCAAGCGGAGCTACAGTTTTGGCCATTCGGAGGCGAATATCTCACGAATGTCGGGTCGCAGCCCAAAATGCTTTAAAACAAAGTCTGGCAAATTGATAGCGCTACAAAATTCTGAAATAAAAAAACCTGTGTAGGGGGGGGGGTTCCAGACGAGCTAGGGCTGGCCAAAGGTGGTCGGAAAAAAATTTTTACTCAAAAATCATTTTGGACCAAAATTTCTTAAACTACTCAAAAAGTTACCTAAAATCCCTAATTTATTAGTCCCAACTCTTATTATAATAAAAGTAATCCGGCATCGTAGCTTTGTGTACTGCAAAACTAGCAAATTCTGCACGGTTTTGGCCATTCGGAGGCGAATATCTCACGAATGTCGGGTCGCAGCCCAAAATGCTTTGAAACAAAGTCTGGCAAATTGATAGCGCTACAAAATTCTGAAATAAAAAAACCTGTGTAGGGGGGGGTTCCAGACGAGCTAGGGCTGGCCAAAGGTGGTCGGAAAAAATTTTTTACTCACAAATCATTTTGGACCAAAATTTCTTAAACTACTCAAAAAGTTACCTAAAATCCCTAATTTATTAGTCCCAACTCTTATTATAATAAAAGTAATCCGGCATCGTAGCTTTGTGTACTGCAAAACTAGCAAATTCTGCACGGTTTTGGCCATTCGGAGGCGAATAACTCACGAATGTCGGGTCGCAGCCCAAAATGCTTTACACCAAAGTCTGGCAAATTGATAGCGCTACAAAATTCTGAAATAAAAAACTGTGTAGGGGGGTTCCAGACGAGCTATGGCCGGCCAAAGGTGGTCGCAAAAATTTTTTTTACTCAAAAATAATTTTGGACCAAACATTCTTAAACTACTCAAAAAGTTACCTAAAATCCCGAATTTTTTAGTCCCAACTCTTATTGGTACAAAAGAAATTCGAGTTGAGAATTTTGGTCCCATAGTTAAGCGGGCCGATTTTTGGCGGCTTGTATCTCGGGATTGGAGCGTCAAATCCATAAACCCTTTGCAGGTTTAACATAACTCATGAATGCCTATTAGTACACCAACGCACAGGTCTCTACGCAAAAGTTCGATTTTCAACTTGACATACCAAGACTCGATCGAATCAGAGACTGACTCTTAATTATGTACTTAAATGTCTATTTAAAATGTCCGCGTCCGTGGTGTATTGGGTAGCAAGCAGCTTGCCTACCATGCTCACGGCGCGTGACACATAGGGGTTCGAGTCCATCTCGGCCCAAGTGAATTACCTCGCATCTGGCCCTGTTGGGTTATTGCTGGTTTGTCTGGTGTACATGTGCATTGTATAAAGTTATTTATTTTATGCTCAGAATACCTTTTAAATGCGCTTTCGAAAGCTAAATTTTCAAAAATTTCTCGCCCTGGTCGGGCAGAAGCCCAACCAGGCCGCTGTAAACTACTAAAACTTGTTAATTCTGTCCATTTTAAGCTCAGAATGCTTTCTTAAACACGTTTTTGACGGCTAATTTTGCGAAATTTTCTCGCCCTTGTTGGGCAGCGGCCCAACTAGGCAACTTCAAAATTTTGCACCTCCCCTCCCCCTTTTGCAAAATCCTGGGTACACCGCTGACTGAGAACAAAAAGTATGGGCGAAGGCCAGATAATCAATCAATCTACTGCAGATGATCTAAATACAGAATACTGCCTGATTCTCGCAGCGCCAATGGTTTTTGATACTGATTAATTACTGAAGTGCGAACAATACCTAAAAAACCCAATACCCAATCCCAATACCTGACTGAGAACAGTGGCGTACCTGTATGTACACCCCTCCCCTTTGCGGTGGAGGTAGGGAGGAAAAATTAGACAAAAATAAGAGAAATGTATTAATTTTATGTACTAAAATGTCTATTTACAATAAGTGTGCTAACCACTAAGCTTTGCAGAAAAAAATTTTTTTCGAACCCCTTTTGAGAAGCCAAAACACCCCACATATCACCCCTAAACAGCACACTTTAGTGCGCTCATTTTGTTTGGCCACCTCATGCCTAACTTTTGTTAAAACATTAGCTTGGCAGGGCCTTTGCATAAAAAGTTATGAAGATTTTTGGGAAAAAAATGGAGCGGCATTTTGCGGCAATTTCGTAGTTTTCGGTGAAGATCTCGGTAACCAGTTATGATCTGGAAACGGGAGTGCCAGAATATGAAAGGCCATTCGAACAGCTACAAAATCATATGAGACTCGGGGTCCTAGCCTAAGAAACGAATGAAGGGTGATCGTTTGAATATAGGGTGTCAGAGCTATTAAAATGACACCAAAAATTGCTGCCGACCCAACTTTGAGGGGGTGCACCTCCGGTTCCAGGGGGTTGCTGGTGGCCAGACATGCACCGTTGGTCTTCGACTGTGCTATATTTTAACAGATATTAATGTCAGCCAGATCCGTGAGATGACCCTGCTTGCCCCCTCTCTTCGTCACCAAACCTGACTTTCTCGCAAAATGCATCTTAAGAGTGGGTGTGTGAGCCAGACGACCCTGTACTGAACTCCCTATGCCCAAAAGTAGGTCGACCTCTCCGATTTTGCTCAAAATTTGCACAAATGATGTACCTTGGGGGAAACTAACCTGAACCAACTATGAGCCCCCAACTCCGCCTAATATGCAAATTACATGGGGTCAAAGGTCAAGTTTGGGGTAACTTTTTGGAACGAACATAAAAACCTCAATTTTCAACGTACAGCGTCCGGATTTTTTTAAACAATAGAGCGTGTCCCAAGCTATCAAATGAGCTATACCACGCATTTCTGTCTTCACGCACACAATACTTGTAACAGTTTTTCTGTTTTTTTTACTATCCCGAAAGTCACATTTTTGGCTGTAGAACCAAAGTGAAAAGCGGGCCAAGCAATTTTATTTATTCGTAAGATAGGCCGTGAAGAGAGCTTCATTTTGATATATAACATTTGCTGTTTCAGCGGGACCTAAGTCGTCAAATTTGCCCTTGAATGTTGACCCCCAAACTGACCTTCTTAAGAGTGCTTGCCAAAAATAGTCAGGCAAGCTCCCTTATGGGTGTCGTGAACACTCACGAGCTACAGGCCTACGGTGGGGTGGCCAGGACTTTAAACTAGGTAGGGTGGTGATTGGTCGGCGCGCAGTTGAGTGGGCGTGGCCTATTTGTTTATCGTCGGCGCTTGTTTCTGGAATATTCTATGTACAAAGTATAGGCGCGCCTTTATTGATTCCATGCATTGTATATATAGGCGCGTATGATGTGATATGACGTCATGTTCTAGAACGTTCTAGAATTTTCTATTGTACTATATAAGTAGAGCGCCGGCCAGTGTAGGAACGAAAAGAGAGTTACTGAGTTACTTAGTAACTAAGAAGAAGAAATTTGTTTATTGTTGTTATAGAAAGAAAGAATAAAAGTGCTCTGCTCTCTCTATTGAGCATCACTACCCCTATTTGTTTTGGAGTCAGATAAAACAGTTAGCCCCCTGAAAGACTTTTGTGGTCCGCAACCGCCACAATGGGGGCGGCCGATGGAATTTTTTGACCCCCCATTTTTATTGGCTCATTCGAATTGCCCTATTAAGAAACCCCCACAGCCGCGTCGGTTTCGCTCTGGCCGCACTCAAACCGGAGTGATGGTTTGAAGAAGGGTGCTGCACCGGATCTCCCAGATTTGGCTCCTCCATGCTCTTTCAACTGCTGTCAAATTGGCAGATTTCGAGGTAGCACCTTGAAATTGGACACACTTATACAGATTTTCCCGCTCTTTCAAACGCAATAAAGCACAACCGAATACGATGAAAACTGCCGGATTCAGACGCGATTTATTAAAGTTCGGGGGACCCGAAATAGACGTGTCTTTCAATTGAAATAAGTGCCTATGTGGCAACAAGCTCCAGAGCTGATATTTTCAACATAAGTTGACCATGTAAGGATGTATCAAAACCTACAGGCAAACCCACCGATTCCGCTTTGTTTGGGAGCTGTGCAGCTTTGAAGATGACCCTTTTGATCACGATTTTTAGGCATGACAAGCAAATGCAGATCAATTACTCTTTGTCGAAGCCACCTAGAGAGCTGTCACTTGCAACCCATACTAAAACGGACATGCTCTTTCAGAATATCAGCTTCATTTGCCTGTCCAGTTCTTCAGTCCCAAGTAATTTTCACATTTTCGTGTGTATGCTGAATCTGACCGAATTTCCGGTACCATCTAACTAGGCTGGTCACTACTCCTGTAGTTTCTGGTTAATCAACCTGAAATTTATCCCGATTGTGCAGAATTTCCCGCTCTTTCAATTGATTCACTCGCTGCATCAATCGGATGCTCAGTTCAAATGTTATATCTGATTGTTTACAAATACGTTTTCTGCAGTGCAACCCTGGGACACATCATCGATTAACTTTGCTCAAAAGTGCAAGGCTTTGTCTACACTTATGGAAAACGCCAATAGGACACCAGCTTATATAGCACGACCACAACCGCTTTACCTTTAAGTAAATTTTGTTGAATAAAATTTACATGCTGTAGTACATTTAGCGGCTCCATACTAGCAAGAATTTATTGATAAAAGTAAGTGCACTGTAAGTGTATTATTTTGTTACATAGTATATTTCGAACGTTCAAACACTCAGTCATAACTGAGTTAAAAATAGCAGAAAAATAATATAACATGGCAATTCATTTACACAGCTTCAAGAACGAGATATGCATAAAAAAACTCCAACCACACGAGGTTGGGTACGTTGTGCTTTATGCAAAGAAGCGTAAGAAGATTACAGCAGGAAAGGCTTTTGTATAATTCTTTGTCGCATTTTCTTGCCCAGTTTTGCCCATACAAAGTTTTACTGAAGTTTGCTTCTACTTACAAAAGCAGATTTTAGCACTGCGCTTTATGAGAGTACTTAGCAACGTTTGACTCCAAGAGTAACGACAATGGCCTGACTTACCACCTCCAGTCATTACTGTGCCAGTTCTACCACCGCCATAACACATGTCTTAATCGATGGCAATTTATAGCTAACTGCAGCTTCTTGTGCACTTTAAGCATCAAGGGCGCAAGGCGTAACCAGCTCTAGCAAAAAAAGTCACCAGAAAACATGGGCCAAAATCCTGCAGCGCTTAGGCTTGCATATTGCGCACGTTATAGGTGTACAAGATCTATTGAGCTTTTCTGTAAGAGTAGACAAAGCCAAGCAAAAGCCAAGCAAGCAGAGCTTTTGAGCAAAGTTAATCGATGATGCGAGCCAGGGTTGCACTGCAGAAAACCTATCTGTAAACAATCAGATATAACATTTGAACTGAGCATCCGATTGATGCGGCGAGTGAATCAATTGAAAGAGCGGGAAATTCTGCACAATCGGGATAAATTTCAGGTTGATTAACCAGAAACTACAGGAGTAGTGACCAGCCTAGTTAGATGGTACCGGAAATTCGGTCAGATTCAGCATACACATGAAAATGTGAAAATTACTTGGGACTGAAGAACTGGACAGGCAAATGAAGCTGATATTCTGAAAGAGCATGTCCGTTTTAGTATGGGCTGCAAGTGACAGCTCTCTAGGTGCCTTCGACAAAGAGTAATTGATCTACATTTGCTTGTCATGCCTAAAAATCGTGATCAAAAGGGTCATTTTCAAAGCTGCACAGCTCCCAAACAAAGCCGAATCGGTGGGTTTCCCTGTAGGTTTTGATACATCCTTACATGGTCAGCTTATGTTGAAATTATCAGCTCTGGAGCTCATTGCCACATAGGCACTTCTTTCAATTGAAAGACACATCTATTTCGGGTCCCCCGAACTTTAATAAATGGTGTCTGAATCTGGCAGTTTTCATCGTATTCAGTTGTTCTCTATTGCGTTTGAAAGAGCGGGAAAATCTGTATAAGTGTGTCCAATTTCAAGGTGCTATCTCGAAAGCTGCCAATTTGACAGCAGTTGAAAGAGCATCGAGGAGCCAAATCTGAGAGATCCGGTGCAGCACCCTTCTTCAAACCATTACTCCGGTTTGAGTGCGGCCAGAGCGAAACCGTCGCGGCTGTGGGGGTTTCATAATAGGGCAATTCAATTGAGCCAATAAAAATGGGGGGTCAAAAAATTCCATCGGCCGCCCACTGCCTGACTTTTTTTGGCAAGGACTCTTAACGTCTTTGCAACATGGATGCTCCCGATGTGCGTCAGACTGCTTCTTATAATGCTGAGTGTTTTATAACTTGATAGCGCTTGCTGCAAGCTATCAAATGAGCTATACCACGCTTTTCTGTCTTCACATACACAATACTTGTAACAGTTTTTCTGTTTTTTTTCACTTTCCCGAAAGTCACATTTTGGCTGTAGAGCCAAAGTGAAAGGAGGGCCAGGCAATTGTATTTATTCATAAGATAGGCCGTGAAGAGAGCTTCATTTTGATATATAACATTTGCTGTTTCAGCGGGACCTAAGTCGTCAAATTTGCCCTTGAATGTTGACCCCCAAACTGACCTTCTTAACGTGTTTGCAACATGGATGCTCCCGATGTGCGTCAGACTGCTTCTTATAATGCTGAGTGTTTTATAACTTGATAGCGCTTGCTGCAAGCTATCAAATGAGCTATACCACGCTTTTCTGTCTTCACATACACAATAGTTGTAACAGTTTTTCTGTTTTTTTCACTTTCCTGAAAGTCACATTTTGGCTGTAGAACCAAAGTGAAAGGCGGGCCAGGCAATTTTATTTATTCATAAGATAGGCCGTGAAGAGAGCTTCATTTTGATATATAACACGGCGAATGTAAACTCAAAAGTTTAGAGTTGGGATATGTGTCAACCTGTCGCTTCTGATAAAAGAATCCTGAACTTACTGGGATGCAAACTAACACACTTCCGGGCAGTTCTTACAGTAGAAATTTCGCAGCAGTCAGCTTGGGTAGCAACATTCAAATGCAAGTTTCTAAAATGCCCCAGTGAAATCGCTGATATTTTACATCAAATAAAAGCTCTCATCAAGGGCTATCAAACAAAGAAATAAAAAAGGGGGGATAGGAGGGAATTTTTTTGCAGTGGGCAAAAAAAACGATTTTGGGTCATCAAAAAATGAAAAGAAATCGTTATAACTACCGAACGAATCCATGCAGAAATGCGCCGTGTAGCTCGTTAGAAAACCAAGAGCAAGCTCTATCGTTTAAAAGAAACTCGGACACCGTGCGTTGAAAATTGGCATAGTTATGCTCAATCGAATAAGGTACCCCAAATTTGATCTTTGACCCCTCGTAATTTGCATATTAGGCCGAGTTGGGGGCTGATAGTTGGTACACGTTGGTTTCCCCTAAGGTACATTTATGCAAATTTTGAGCAAAATCGGAGAGGTCGACCTATTTTTGTGCATAGGGAGTTCACTACAGGGTTGCCGGACTCAGACACCCACTCTTGAAAGAGCCTCGAGCTAGAGATGTGCACGGGCCGGGCACCATTTTCAGGCCCCCCCGGGCCGGGCCGGGCCCGATTTTGATGCCTGTCGGGCATGTATAAAGAACAGCAGAATACAAAAATGAACACCTTGACTAGCTTTGCATTGCCCGAAATGAATTCAAAATACGCAGCCGTTCGACCGTATGCATAATTATTTTAACAGTAATTTCAGCCTTGGTGCCGTTCGTACTCAAGCCTTAACCTCACCTGCCGACCAACTAAATTTTAAGTCTCAATTTGGAGCTCAGGCTTAGATTCAAGTGCACACTTTGATTTATAGGGTCGAGCTTCTGCGTCTGGCTTTAAAAAGGGTGTCAACCACCCCCACTGCCCTGGATATGTAATGTACATTGTATGGTATTAGTACATTGTGTATCATTATCAATGACAAAAAACCCAATATCCAATTCCTGGAAAACAACCCAATACCAGTTCGCACTCTAATTTAAAGCAAGCATAAATTTGAAATTGGCTGTTTTAAAATGCCAATTTCCAAAGCTCAACATGAAATTTAGCTTTTAATCTGAAAATTCATGCCAAATTTTCAAAAATTTAGTAAGACAAAGCAAAATTAACGGGCCGGACAGGGCCGGGCCGGATTTTGGGCAGGCCGGGCCGGGCCGGGCACCATTTTCAGACCCCCCGGGCCGGGCCGGAAAAAAGGTGCCCGTGCACATCTCTACCTCGAGCCTTTTTTCAATCAGTAACAATACCAAAATTTGCTTTGCGGCCAGCTTGAGTAAGTGTGAAGACCTTCGAGCCGTGTAGGTTGAAAGCATTCTGGATTTATGTTGCCTTTCTTCCCTATGTGCGAATAAATTTATTATTATGTACGTATTAAGACAGGCAGAAAACTTTCTTCAAGCAGATAGAAAAAAAGCCCTAACAAAGAAAGCATCTTTTCCAGAACATTATCGGTATACCTCAACAGTTATAAACAGCACTGCGTGAACAATAAAATTTTCTGTTGCAAGGTCAGTTAGAATTCTCTAGACGGGGCGTGATACCTCCTAATTTCTGCTAATACTATACTCTGAATGCTTTCAAAAGCGATTTTCAGGCCATTTTTGCCAAATTTTTCTCGCCCTGATTGGGCCATGATGGCCCAACGCCCAACCAGAGATCTAAAAATTTTAAACTTCTACTTCCTTTTGCGAAATCTTGAGTAAGCTAATGAAGTTAACTTAACTGTTAAGGCGAAGACAAATAGGGACATACTCTATTGGTAAATTACGTATGAGAAGAGACGTTTGTCTGCATCCAGTTTCATTATGTAGTTGGACTAAACAATCATATTCCTTTTCAGAGATGACTCAGACTTTGCAGACAAAGCAACTGCATAATGAGGCTTGATCTGTGGATCAAATGAACTCAGTGAGTCTCTTCTAGCCAGAAGTGCAGTAACGTTAGTTCCACTAAGACCGAATGAACTCAAGGTGCCTAATTCCGTCACAACAGTGCCGAAGCACCACAACAGAAGTCTATGCTGCTCAAGCATAACGTTAAGTGCATTCATTTCAATTGGGTCTCCAATTAAGTAATTCAAAATTGAAATTCGGCATTCAGTAAGTAAAATTTAGAAAAATTTTTACCGGTATAGTAAAAGTACTTACTGTAATTCAAAATAACTAAGTACCGAGTAACTTTAACTCGGTAAATTTACTCGGAACAACACTGGTCACAACTGCTCTGAATGGAAATGGTGGCCTGTTCCATGATCTGATGCAAGATTCATAGCGTTTGTCTGCATCCAGTTTCATTATGTAGTTGGACCAAACAATCATATTCCTTTTCAGAGATGACTGAGACTTTCACTTTGCAGACAAAGCAACTGCATAATGAGGCTTGATCTGTGGATCAAATGAACTCAGTGAGTCTCTTCTAGCCAGAAGTGCAGTAACGTTAGTTCCACTAAGACCGAATGAACTCAAGGTACCAATGAGATTGTGGCTCCATTGAAAACCTTCCACAGGAAGTACTCCTGAACAGTTTATAGATGGGTTTAACCGTGCCCAATTACGGTGTTTCATTACTTGTGGAAAATAGAGACCGGCAAACAGTTTTGCAACACCTGCAGTAGCTTCACAGTGTCCCATCACTGTTTTTACAGTGTGGCGGCTGAGAGTTGAGCCTGGCGGTGCGGCTCGGCAGCGCACTGCTGAAGGCACCTTTTCTTGAGGCAGACTCCTTTATTTCAGAATCGGCGGGTTTATATGCAGGCAAACTAGAACGGCAGGTGCAGTCAACCTAATTCAAAGTGGGCCAAAAAGGATATGACTGGACGGCCTAGGGGTGAAAACACACACAAAGTATACCTCCTACATAGATAAAAAAACAGCACAGAAAACGGGTTAAATAGTTTTAAAAGATGGATAGGTGGCAGGTGATGGATGGAAGTAGCCCTCGGTGTGACAGTTGAAAGGGCGGCCGATCTCGTCAAAGATAGTCGGCACCTTTCCAAAATATTACACAAACACAGGTGACTAACGGTTAAAAACGATTAAGGAGTTAATTGGCCTGACGAACACCTACATAAAACGGCTAGTAACAGGTAAAGAATGCAGTTATAAAATTGCCTATACAATTGAGATTACTACCTAGTACTTCCAATGCTGAAAAATAATTCCTAATTCCATCACAACAGTGCCGAAGCACCACAACAGAAGTCTATGCTGCTCAAGCACAACGTTAAGTGCATTCATTTCAATTGGGTCTCCAATTGAGTAATTCAAAATTGAAATTTGGTATTCAGCAAGTAAAATTAAGAAAATTTTTTACCTGTAAGTAAAAGTACTTACTGTAATTCAAAATAACTAAGTACCGAGTAACTTTTACTCGGTAAATTTACTGGGAACAACACTGCCACAACTGCTCTGAATGGAAATGGTGGCCTGTTCCATTCCATGATCTGATGCAAGATTCATAGCGTTTGTCTGCATCCAGTTTCATTATGTAGTTGGACCAAACAATCATATTCCTTTTCAGAGATGACTCAGACTTTGCAGACAAAGCAACTGCATAATGAGGCTTGATCTGTGGATCAAATGAACGCAGTGAGTCTCTTCTAGCCAGAAGTGCAGTAACGTTAGTTCCACTAAGACCGAATGATGTCGCAAAGATGTCTCTGTAGATGAATACACAACACTGCCGCGGCTTTACGCCTGTTAGAGCTCATAGAACGGCCCATTCTGTCACCGGTACTCATCGGTCACTGGCAAATGACTCAAATTCCTGTGCTCACTAGACTTTTGGGCCGTCAAAATACCGTAATTATCAGGTAGGCCGGCCGGTTCCAGATGATATGTCTGCATCCAGTTTCATTATGTAGTTGGACCAAACAATCATATTCCTTTTTAGAGATGACTCAGACTTTGGAGACAAAGCAACTGCATAATGAGGCTTGATCTGTGGATCAAATGAACTCAGTGAGTCTCTTCTAGCCAGAAGTGCAGTAACGTTAGTTCCACTAAGACCGAATGAACTCAAGGTACCAATGAGATTGTGGCTCCATTGAAAACCTTCCACAGGAAGTACTCCTGAACAGTTTATAGATGGGTTTAACCGTGCCCAATTACGGTGTTTCATTACCAGAAGCGGCGGGTTTATAAACAGGCAAACTAGAACGGCAGGTGCAGTCAACCTAATTCAAAGTGGGCCGAAAAGGATATGACTGGACGGCCTAGGGGTGAAAACACACACACACAAAGTATACCTCCTACATAGATAAAAAACAGCACAGAAAACGGGTTAAATCGTTTTAAAAGATGGTTAGGTGGCAGGTGATGGATGGAAGTAGCCCTCAGTGTGAAAGTTGAAAGGGCGGCCGATCTCGTCAAAGATAGTCGGCACCTTTCCAAAATATTACACAAACACAGGTGACTAACGGTTAAAAACGATTAAGGAGTTAATTGGCCTGAGCAACATCTCCAGACCCAACCATGCCTAAGAGTCCAGCCGAGTTATTTCTGGCACACCCAATCAGGCTGCCATACGAAGTGGTTAGGAAACGACTGAAAAGGGAGGAGAAGAGAGAGAATGGGAAAGCTGAAGCACAAGCCAGCAATGTTGAGCCAAAAGAGATCAGAAATCGAGGACCATACAGAGGGGGTCAGAAGGTTCGCGTCAAACGCCCACATACTCTGAAGGGTCAAAGCCCCTGGTCAAAACCATTGATAATCGTCGAAGTGAAAGGCAACTGGTCATACCAATTGTCTGATGGCCAGACCTGGAACGCGCGGAGAATGCAAAGACACATTGAAGATGAACCAACAGTTCAGGAAGTTGAGTGTCCAGTCAGTAGAAAACCTCAAGCCAAGAAACAGTGGACAAGACTGCAAAGTCAAACTGAGTTGCGATGCTCTCCTTGGAAAAACAAAGGTCAACCACCTCCGAGACTCTCATATTGAAGATGAACATGGTAGTTTCATTTTTTAGAAAGGAGGGTGGTTGATATGTCCGTTACTGTAGCATGTTTATGTATTATAGACTTCCTGTACAAAATATCTTCTTGTGTAGTGTTGGTATACGAAACTGTTGTGTTGTGTTTGTTAGCCCCTTTGCTATAACGTATTTAACTCAAGTAAAGTCTCATTTACTTGGAGTCTATATATACTACGCAAGATACATCATCTATGCTGCTCAAGCACAGCGTTAAGTGCATTCATTTCAATTGGGTCTCCTAAAGCAGTCCCAGTACCGTGAGTCTCAGAATATCCTATTTTCTTAATGCTTGGCAGATCCTCCAAGAGACAGGACATGACTTTCTTTTGAGCTGAACTGTTGGGAGCAGTAAGACCACTGCTTGTGCCATCCTGATTAGCTGCCGTGTGAACACCCTGTATATGAGCCTATCACCTGAGTAAGCTGCATTAACCACAAAGACACCGCAACCTTCGCCTCTAATGTAGCCATCAGCAGCAGAATCAAAGGATTTGCAATGACATTCAGGCGACAACATCTTGCCCTTGTACCTACTAACCATTACACGTGGAGAAATCATTAAATCTGTTCCTGCCACTAAGGCTCCATGTTGCTGACTGTTTAGTCGCATGTTCAACAATGCTTTGTGCATCGCTGCAAGTGATGAGGAACACGCAGTGGCAATCGTCAGCACTGGCCTTCCATGTTGAAAGTGTATGCAACACGCCCACTCATAACACTGGAAGCAGTGCCTGTGATCGAGAACTGATTTATGTTTCTTGAAAGAAGCAGCTCCATGTATTTGACTAATGTAGATCCTATAAACACCATGTGATGCACTAGATGCTCCACTACAATCTTCATTCATCTGTAAAGCACAAAAGGCTTATTGCATCAGCAAGCGCTGCTGGGGATCAAGATATTCTGCTTCACGTGGACTAATATTAAAAAACTTGTATCAAATAAAGTAATGTTTTTGGAGAGAAATGCAGCACGATCAATATATGTTTTGTTCTGGGCATTCACATCACTGTCATAGAACTGTTCAACAGACCAGCGACTTGCTAGTACCTCAACGACACTATCTTTAGCCAACAACAGACACTTGTGCAGGTTTGACAAATTTGCAGGTGAGACATGCCTGGTAGCAACAAGCAAAGCCTGTTATTGAGACAGACAGCTTTTCCTCTGCATGAACAGCTGTGCTGACTGCGATTTCCTGTTCCACTGTTTCCCCTTCAGCAATCTCTATCGCGTTTAACCTTTTGAAGATATCCCCTAGCATATCAGCAATTTTTCTCACTGTTGGATACTCAAATGCAACTGTGACACCAATCTCAAAACGGTCACCAACCTTCTCCTGCAGTTTGTCAGCGAACTCAACCAAAAGTAACGAATCCATACCCAGTTCCATTAAACCTTTGTTTACATCCACTTGATCAATCGAATCGAGGTGCAACACATTCTTTACAACTTCCATGACCTGTGTTTGAAAGCCTTGGTTAATTTCACTTGTCACAAATACCTTTGCTTCCTGTGCAACAACCTGAACCTTTTCTTCTACATCTTCACTTTCAGTCATGCGCCATTGATTGTCAAACATATTCCAAACGAGGTTTGCAAATATCACATGTGGCTGTGTTTCAAAAGATTTAATTCTATGGAATGCAGTCTGAATCATAGAAATCATTTCTATTACATCGATCTTCTGGAATATCGACTATACAAACTTGACCTGTCAACAAAGTTTCAAAAAGCCTTTTGCAGGTGTTTGAATCTACTGGCAGAATTATGCTGGCACCAGTGATACACAAATTTTTGGATTCGATCAACAGTTCCTCTGATGAACAGGCAGAAGCTAATTCCATTTCAGGGGTAATTTGTATAGGATACAGGTTCTGATCAGGGCTGTTTGTTTTCCGGAAAAAACTCAAGCCGGTTTTTTTTCCTGTTTTTTTTCGGTTTTTTTTCAAAAGTTATTTTCCGAGATGACAGAAAAAAATTTTTAACAATCGCTTTTTATTGCAGAATTCAACGAAATAGCGTGAGTCTTATTACAAAATGCACTAATTTCATGTTTTAGAGTAGTAATTTGATTTTAAAACACAAAAATTACAATAATAAAAGTTGCCTGAAAATGGTAGCAATATTTTTTGCGAAAAACAGCTAAGTTATGCCATGGAAATGCTTGTAAGGCTTCTATTAACGTAAATTCAAAGCATTGGAAGCGAATTTAACCAGTTATTGTGCCTATTTCCTTAAAAAACTTACTTGAGTTTTTTCCCGCATTTTGGTTTTTTCCGAGCCCTTAGGAAAAAAACCGTTTTTTTGGAAAGAAATGAAAAAAAACCAAGGAAAAAGACCGACCCAACAGCCCTGGTTCTGATACACTTTGTACAGATAGTCAACTATCTTTGAAATTTTAGGATAGTCAAATGCTAGGGTCGGTCCGATGCTGTAGCTATCTCCCAGTTGGCTTCGAAGTTGATTGGAAAATTCTATCGCTGTTAAAGAGTTAATGCCCAAATCCATGAGACCCAAATTTTCATCAATTTTGTTTTCAACTTCGATTACTGATCTGATCCTTGATTCTACAATTGACTTAAAATCAGGTACATCGTCTAAATCTGACTTTTGCATGAGTGGTAAATTTTACAAATGTTGAACTGAATGTTCAGCTTGCAATTTTGCACTGTTAGTAATCTTCTTTTGCATTTGTTCCAGATAAGCAACAAGCTTGGCAACTGTTGGATAAATCAAAGGCAATGGTTGGGCCAATCTAATAGCCCTTCCCTAGCTCTTCTCTTAACTTGTTTGATAATTCAATGGCAAGTAGTGAGTTAATCCCCAAGTCCATGAAACCCAAATTATCGTAAAGGTTACTCTCAACTTCAATCACTGAAGAAATCACACGTTTCAAAAGGGCTCTGAAATTTGGTTGATACATCGTATGTTTAATAACTTGTCTGGCAGAATGCAGCTGGCAATGGTTAGGCCAATCGAATTTTTTGTACCGAATGGCTAAAACATCGATTTTTGGAGTCAAAACTACAGTGCATTCACAGTGCTTCAGCCATTGGTCATTGTGAAAGCTCTCAACTGTAACAAAGTTTTGTGTGGCATCTGAACCATTCACAACACAACGCATGTTCTGTGGAGAATACTGTGGCAGAAAAGCAGCACTAACAATAAAGTTCTGGATTTCTGCTGTAATTCTATCCAATCCATAGACAAGCTTTGTTTGTTTGTTTGTTTGTTTGTTTATGAGTTCCACTGTCCTTTCGGACAGCTCAGGACACCCCTCGCTCTTTTCAGAGCCCTTCAATGGGGTAGCCCTGTCTACAAACAACCCTCCCCTTTGCTACCATTAGGTGCAACGGCAGCGCCGGTTCGGTTCCCATTTACCTACTGGCCATCACCGGCTTTCGGCGGTCTGGGTTGGGCTTTACGTTGACTACTTCCAGTCGCTTCGACCGGACCTGAGCACCAACCGCAATTTCCAGAAACACTGATGCAGGGCAAACTACTTGATTGTTCACAATGCTCTTCAATAAAAGACTGACGAGTCTGTGACAAGTCCACAATAAAATTAAGGACATGTGAACCATCTGCATCTAATGAAATTTTGGCATGTTCCAAAAAATGCGTCACTTGTTTCTGCAGTTCTCTTTGGTTTGGGGGCAGATTACTCAGTGTGCCAACCAATCGGAAAATCATGATGATGAAAAGGATACAGTGGAAAAATAGAATGTGTGAGAGCAATGTGATTGTCAGGATATAAGAGGTTCCAGTTCACCACTGTTCCCTGACAGTGCACCCATTCAAGAGCTTGGGCTACTGAAACCCAGTCTCGATGTTTGCTGGACAGCACACACTTATACGAAATGCTATTACCTTGGACAGCATGTGCCAAATGAACAAGCATTGGATCTTGGTCTAGTTCTAAAAACTTATTAAACCGAAGGGAAACAGCACAGTCTACTGCTTCCATGAACTTCACCGGCTGTACTACCTGGCTTGTCCAGTGGTTGCTGTCTAGTTTAACTTCAACGTTATAGCCCAACATGCTAGATATAAATATACAGGGTGTGCCAAAAAAAACAACCCAGAAGATTTTTCGCTGTAACAACCGCAAATCTCAACCGATTTGAATGAATCCTTTTTTAAATGAAAGACAAATAAATTCTTGAAAGATTGATGCAACGTTTATTAATGTACTCTGCTTAGTTCCTGAGTTATTCACTCTCAAAATCAAAACTGTGATTTTCGCTGTGAACAAGAGGTAATTTTTCTTTTTCCGCTGCACTTCGTAATAAAACGGATTCCTGCTACTGCTTAGGGCTATTGGAGGCTTTACTGGTGACACAGAAACTCGGTTCACTTCAACAGTAAAGTGTCATTAGCCCCCAGCAGTATGAATCTGCTTTATTATGAAGTGCAACGGAATCGCTCTTGTTCTTTGCCAAAATCTGTTTCGAGTTTGAGGGCAAATATCTCAAGAACTAAGCAGTGAATCTCAATAAAAATTGCACCAATCTTTGAAGAATTTATCAATCTTTCATTCAAAAAAGGATTATTCAAATCGATTAAGATTCATGGTTGCAAAAGTAAAAAATCTGCTGGGTTGTGTTTATTACTCTTGTTCACTGCCAAAATCTCTGTTTTGACTTTGAGGGCAAATATCTCAGGAACTAAGCGGTCTATCTTTATAAGCGATTCATCGGTCTTTCAAGAATTTATTTATCTTTTATTTAAAAAAAGATTCATTCCAATCGGTTGCGATTTGCGGTTGCTACAGCAAAAAATCTGCTGGGTTGTTTTTTTTTGGCACACCCTGTATGTTCTTTAGCCTCATGTACAGGGTGTGCCAAAAAAAAACAACCCAGCAGAGTTTTTGCTGTAGCAACCGCAAATCTCAACCGATTTGGATGAATCCTTTTTTAAATGAAAGATAAATAAATTCTTGAAAGATTCATGTAACGTTTACTAAGATAGCCTGCTTAGTTCCTGAGATATTTGCCCTCAAAGTCAAAACAGAGATTTTGGCAGTGAACAAGAGTGATAAACACAACCCAGCAGATTGTTTACTTTTGCAACCATGAATCTTAACCGATTTGAATGAATCCTTTTTTGTATGAAAGATTGATAAATTCTTCAAAAATTGGTGCAATTTTTATTGAGATTCACTGCTTAGTTCTTGAGATATTTGCCCTCAGAGTCAAAAACAGATTTTGGCAAAGAACAAGAGCGATTCCGTTGCACTTCATAATAAAGCAGATTCCTACTGCTGGGGGCTAATGACACTTTACTGTTGAAGTGAACCGAGTTTATGTGTCACCAGTAAAGCCTCCAATAGCCCTCAACAGTAGCAGGAATCCGTTTTATTACGAAGTGCAGCGGAAAAATATAAATTCCCTCTTGTTCACTGCCAAAATCACAGTTTTGATTTTGAGAGTGAATATCTCAGGAACTAAGCAGAGTACATTAATAAACGTTACATCAATCTTTCAGGAATTTATTTATCTTTCATTTAAAAAAGAATTCATTCAAATCGGTTGAGATTTGCGGTTGCTACAGCGAAAAATCTGCTGGGTTGTTTTTTTTTGGCACACCCTGTATTTCTATATTACTTTCTACATTCTTTATTGAAGGTGTAACATCAGCCATGTGGTTTGTGTGAGCTGGACGATTATTTATAATGGTACATCTATAACCACAAAACCTTAGTGCTTCTTTGCAGGCATTCATCTGTTCAACCAAACCACCAACCACACACTGTTCAGGGGCATTGACACATGCAATATTATTTTTTTCTTTTAAACCGAAATACAGCTTTAGGGTGGCTTCTGAGCAGTTGACAGCCATTGCCATTATTCCATTTTTGGCACTATCAGCAAAGGCCTTAGAGCGCACGGTAACAAGGTTAAGTGCGTCTTCAGTAGATATAATACCAGCAGTATAAGCTGCAACACATTCACCAAAGCTATGTCCAAGTGCAGCGGCTGGTCTGACGCCGATGGCAGCCCAGAACTCAAAAAGCATAGATTCCATCAAGAATGTGTATGGCTGCCGTAAATCAGGCCTCGTCTGAATGTCGAGGAGTTTATGACAGCTAATATTCTGGCCTGCAACCATGAAATCGGTAAGCCGAAATGGAGTTTTGCTGAGTGTCTCTGCGACTTCTTTGTAAGGGGGCGTGCAAAAATTACGTAATGGTATTTTTGCCCATTTTCGGACCCCCCCCTCCCCCCCGGATAATCCACCGTAATATTTTTCTGACCCCCCTCCCCTAATTACCTAATAATTTGGCTACCCCCCCCCCGAAATTTCGATTTTTTTGAAGCGATAGAGCCCAAATTTTTGAGTTCAATTCCATGTAAAATGACGTTTTTAATAAAATAACATCTGTATACAGTAACAATTGATAATTTTCTTCGTTTTCTTTATTGATGAGCTACAACTACATACATGTACGCATAGTCTTAGTTTTACAAAGAAGCCATCATTAGGTGGCTTTTTGTTAAAGTTGAAACCAAAGTGTTTTATCATTGATTTTAGGGCTGCGCTGCCATATCACTTGACTGATGATCGATGGTCATAAAACAGAGTTCGTGCGGGACCCGAAAAGTCAGGGAGTCATGCAAAGTCAGGGAATTTTAAAAATTTCAGGGAAAATTCAGGGAATTTGGTGTCCGGTCAGGGAAAAAATTGATAGCAATAGAATCATCTCTCGCCACCCTTTTGAAAACGGGACTTTTGACTTTCCACAGCTACTACAACTGTAAATTTTACCCTCAGAATACCGTTTAAATGCGTTTTTCAGAGCGTATTTTTAAAAACTTCTCACCCTTGTTAGAATGTTCTCACTCTGATTGGACAGGGAAATTTGACTTTGGTCAGGAAATTTTGCTCTGAAAAAGCCGCATGAACCCTGTAAAAGATCGAGTCGATAACTGGTATACCCTTATAAACCCTTATCACACAGATGTCAAAAGTCACTGTTGCCATTTAGCATTTGAAAAATTGGAAAGCCTTGACTTTAAACGTAGCTATTCTCTAATCTAAGCGTCCATCTAAGTGAAATTGAGAAAATGTAAGCCCAATGGCTTCAAATCGAGACTACATGCACATGTAGTGTACGTAAAAACATTTAAAATTATGACCACTTAGTGATTTCTGCACTTTAAAAAAATTACGTAATGAAGTCGTCAACCCCCCTCCCCCCACCGTAATGATTAGTAATCTTTTGGCGAACCCCCCCTCCCCCCTCATGCCATTACGTAATTTTTGCACGCCCCCTACGCCGCTCAACAACTTTATTTGTCAAGAACAGCTCAAATTCTACATTGAACGGCATAAATCCTTCACCTGGAAAAAGGAAGACAATCCCTGTCCGGCAAGAATCAACTGTAGCTTCTGTTGCATGATGCAAATGATGACAAATTTCGAATCGGTGAGAACCGTATGCAAAGGCCCTTTCACGAAAATTCTCAAACAATAACTGTGCTGCCCGCATGTAAGGGTCGGCCAGACTGTTTAACAAGATCTGCTCTAAACTGACTTTGAATTTCTTCAATGATATTTTTGATTTTGCAGTCATTGGGAACATGCACATATCAACAATTTGCCGCCCCATTTCATGTGATTTATAGTTAGACCTCTCCAGGAGCAATGCAGCATTAGTTCCACTGCTACCAAACGAATTTATAGCAATACGAGAAAGCTGTTTGGGCATGACAACAAATGGTGCTTGAACAATGCTAAGGTCTACTACACGGATGAACCATTTCAAATGCATATGATTTGAGTTATAGCCTCGAGTGTGCAGCACTGCATGCGATAAGCCTGCCAAGCCAGCGCAAGCCTCAGTGTGGCCAAGCATGGTCTTGACAGAAGTCACTTGCAAAGTACACCGGCGGACAGGTTGATGCACTTTCGTGATGCTATGCAACTCAATTTCGTCACCCAACCTGGTGCCAGTGCCATGTGCTTCTACATGACCAACTGGATCTATACACTTGTGCGCCTTGTTGAGCGCATCACGCGCCACTGTCACTTGTGCTGCTGGATTGGGTGCAAATATATTCGAGCTGCGACCATCATGCTTGACTGCCTTTGATCTAAGAACGGCCAGACAATTCTGCTCTTCATGCCAAGTGGCAAGCAGAATTGTAGCTACGCCTTCTGAGCGCATGTAGCCATCAGCATCTGAATCGAACGTTTTGCAGTGTCCTCCAGGAGACAACAAACCGTTATTATGAAACACAGTTGTGACACCATTGTCCGTGCACAAATTAGCGCTTGTGCAGACAACTTGGGTGACTTCATTATTCTGCATTAGTAGCTTAGCCAGGTGAATGGCCACATCACTGGAGGAACAAGCCGTATCTACAGTCAGACAAGCCCCCTTGGCATTATAGAAATGGGCCACTCGTCCAGCAGCTATAGAATCACATCTGCAAGCTATGTGCGTGGCATTGAGCAGTCCGCTGCAATCACCGGCCTGAAGTGGCTGGGTTGTCCACAAAGCTGCTATGATGCCAGTCCTGCCTTGCTCACTCACCTGCTCTAGATTCCAGTTGCCGTTCTTCACGCAGTCATGGGTCGACTCCAGCAACAGTCTGTGTTGAGCATCCATGCAACGAGCTTCTCTCTTCTGGACATCAAAGAAAAAGTTATCAAACAAATGCGCTTCGTCTAATACACCGCACGGCACTATGAACTGCTGATGACGATGTAAAACAGAGCGAGAATGGTTGGATACATCTTTTCCTATCAATACCAGATCTGCCAGGCCATAGAGTGATGTATCGTGCCCGGCAAAGCGACAGTGTACGCCGGTGATCGCGAAACCGCCGAAGGCGTTCTGTGCAACTGCCGGCTTCACCCGATCTCTCGACACTGCCTGCTCGTGCGATAGACAGTGAGACAAGTAAGAACTCAGCAAAGCGATATTGTTGTGCTCGAATAAATCAGCCACCGACAGCACAACCTGCCCACCCAAGTTGTACATGAGCACACTTAGGAAAAGCTCAGTACGAACCGAGTCTAGCCCCAGTTCCAGGAATCCTAACTGACCATCAAAACGAGCATTACCTTCGAAGCCTAACGCATGCTGCAGCGCCGCCTCCACTGCTCCTCTAGCATCGGCCGTGGCTGGCTGAGTTTGACACATAACAAACAAAATAAAACTTGGACTACTAGGACTTGGTAGACTTGGCACATTCGCTCTGACTGCAACCGGATCACTCTTCCTTGTTCTGTACATTTCGTTTCTTTTCTTTATTCACTTCGTTCGCTCGTTTCCTTGTGGACTGTCAATTTGTCTCTCGGACAGAGAACTGAAAAAACGTGATCATATAAATTCGATCATTGTAAATGCACTACTGCATACGATCTCATAAAATAACAGTTATGTAACAGGGTTGTCCGCCGAAGGGAAGAGGCTGAGCCCAGATACCAGGGAGTAAAGTGCTATAAATCGCTCAAAAGGATGCTTAAGAGCCGGTTTTTCTAGGAATCGACTTTTGCTCCTTAACCTCCGGACAAATCTCAACTTTCTGTCTCCGATTTGGCTAAAGTTTTGTATTTTGATATAATTTAACCTAAAAAGATGTTTTATCCCCATCCCGGCCATTTTTGAGAGGGTCACTTTTTCCC
>JASANB010002273.1:0-36541 GCA_030248155.1 Sabatieria punctata
CCAATTTTTTGAAAATCTGATAGAAGCGCTTGAAAAGTACTTGAAAAGGTCTTTCTAACGAGCCATAACTGATAACATTTCGTCCACAGACTAGTGAACCGCAGCCGTTCCAAAGTTAGGGTGGTGCCACCAGAGTGCCAACCCGATTTTCGAGGATCCATAACTTGGGTTCAAATGCAGCTAGAGAAAATCGGATGGCAAACTTTTTCATTTTCTTTTCATGGTCTTCAATCGCTGAAAGTTTCACATCTGTGCGGTGATTTTGAAAAATCAGCTGTACAGACTAATATTTGATTTTTTCGTGGACCGACTCTTAACAAATTGGGTCAGAAATCACTAATTTTTAGCCTAAAATTCACTTGAAAACCTTTGAAACGAATTTAGCATTTCCTCTAATGATATTTAAGAAAGATCGGTGTTTTTTTGAAAGCTCTTTTTTTGTCATTTTTTGCTTGTTTTAGCTTTAAAACGCTATTTGGCAGCTTAAAACAGCGATTTTTAGCGTCCTTACTGAAAAAAACGTGCTAAAACGCATTTCTAGGCGTTTTGGAGCTTTTTTGAACTTTGGGACCCCCACCTGGGCGAACCCCCCTCGACCCCCCACCTGAGGAAACCCCCTACCCCCTCCCCCAGGTCGGCCCGGAGCTGTTACATGTATGCTTAGAAGCCTGCCAATTTTCAGCTATGTCCATTGCTGAAAAAGGCTAGTTTCACTCAGCTGAAGATGTTTTGTGCGATTTCCTTGATTTTGACGCGTTATTGGCCTAAACTCAGTTGCCAATTACAGCGAGATCAGCAAAAAAAGCGGTAAAAACAGAGGGAAAGGGCAAAAGGCTCAAAGCAATATGGCAGTCGCCAAAAAGCTCGACTCAGTCTCTTTCAGTACGGGCTGCAGTTCACATGACAGATTTTTGAACCCTGAAAATTGCTGTCTTCGCGACCTCACTGACCATGGCTGTTGCAAGTGCTGAACGAAGACGACTCCAATCGTCTCGCGAAATTTGTCAGTGCTGTTTTGGAGCAGAAAGATCACAATGATCAGTTTTCAGATCGAATCCTCTGGTCTGATGAGTTTCAGTTCAAGCTGACTGGACGAACAACTTTGAAACTGACTGATTTCACGTTTTTTTTAATAAACTGTATTCAATGGATACTGCCCAAGATTGGCAGACATCCAAGCTACCTATGGCACATACATCATACATGTGCATGGGGGGTGCCCAGGGGGTCAGGGGGGACGAAAATAAAAATCTTCCAAACGTTGCTATAGGCCGCTACAATGCCTCCAGATGCGTTTTTAAGCCACAGAAATCAATTTTGGCAACTACGCAACAACGCACCCTTCCTCCAGGCAACTACGCACCAAACCCGAAATTTTTCAAATTTTCCTGAAAATTTTCTATTTTTTGGCAACGTTTCTGTCGGAAGTGGTTTTTTGGAATTTTTTTGTCGAGAATTTAATTTTTACTGCAAATTTTTGAATTTCAACCGAAATTTTCGTATTTTTAGCCGAAATTTTGGGCAAAAATTTAAATTTTCCGCCAAAATTTGAATTTCCCACCGAAAATTTGCATCTATATCAAGGAACTACGCACGGAGACCTGGCCGTCCCCTCTGAGCCGCCGACCATGCACATGTATGACATACATACATGTGCATGGGGGTGCAAGCGAGACGAAAATAAAAGTCTACCAAATGTTGCTAGAGGCTGCTAGAGAAGCCTCCAGATGCCATTTTAAGCCACAGAAATCAATTTTGGCAACTACGCACCCTTCCTCCAGGCAACTACGCACCAAATCCGAAATTGCTTCAAATTTTCCCGGAAATTTTCGATTTTTTGACAATGTTTCTGTCAGAAAAAGTGGTTTTTTTGGCAATTTTTTCTCGAAAATTTCATTTTTACCGCAAAATTTTGAATTTTATGCTAAAATTTCCAATTATTCGTCAAATTTTTGGTCAAAAATTTAAATTTCAGCTCCGACTTGAATTTCCCACAGAAAATTAGGACTTATATCCAGGCAACTACGCACGGAGACCTGGCCGTCCCCCTCGGAGCGGCCGACCATGCACATGTATGGGAAGACACATACATGTACTGAAAGAGCGTGTGGTGTGTTACCAACTGCTGGAAGGTAAAACCCCCTCACCCCCGAGACAGGTTAAGGGCGTAGACCCAAAAACACAAGTACTTGAAGCGGTCTCCCAGTACTAACAAGCTGGCTCAGAAATGACTACTTTTTAGTCTGTAAATTCGCTTTAAAAGTCTTTTTTTGAAAACCGAATTTGGCGTTTCCTCTGCTGATATTTGGTGAAGAGAAATCGGTGTTTTTCGGAAACCCTTTTTTTCATTTTTTGCTTGTTTTTTCAGCCCGAAAACGCAATTGGTCCCAAGCTTAAAATGTGCGATTTTTAGCGTCCTTACGAAAAAAATGTGCTAAAAACGCATTTCCAGGCGTTTTGGAGCTTTTTGAAATTTTTTTGAGACCCCCTCTGGGCGAAACCCCCTCGACCCCCACGCGGAAACCGCCCCTACTCCCCTCCTACTACTCCTACTCCAAGGTCGGCCCGAGGCTTATTCACGTGCAGCTTTGGCTAACTATATTTGTGCAGAGTTTGATTGAATTCCGTTCACATGGTCACGCACTTGCAAACGATCAAAGTTGAACACGTAGGTGGGACACCATACATGTTGCTGGGTTTTCTGCTGGGGTGTCCAGATCCAAAATAGGGTTTCAGCACTACTCTCCAAAGGCGGTTTCAGCGACCTTTTTTTTGGTGTCCAAAAGTGAGTTTTAGCGACCTTTTTTTGGGCTCAAAAACAGGGTTTTGAGGACTAAAAACTCGGTAGTGAAAATCCTGTCAGAAGTGCAAAAATTCCCTATGAAACCCATTTTATTGGTTTTTAGAATGTGCAGAAAATCCTATTTTTTATTAAAAACATGCAAAAAACATGTTTTTGCTTTAAAACATGCAAAAAAGCTCTATTTTACTCTATCAGAATAGAGCTAAAATGCGTATCTGGAACCCATTTCCAGAGATTTTGAAACAAAAATTAGGCCGCTTTGAAATTCACCTGGTTTTGAGGTTTTTTTTTTTGACCCAAATTAGGGCTCCGGAACCCATTTTGGGCCTTTTGAAACCCAGGTTATGTTTCAGAAACCCTACGGGCCTCGAAACCCTATTAAGTCTCTGTGGAACCCTCATTTGGGTTTCAGAACCCCTGGCGGGCCTCAAGCCCTGTTTAGTCTCTGCCCATGAAACCCAAATGGGGTTCCGTAACCCTGGATTTGTAAGGGTTTTTTGAAACAAAGTTTAGGTTTCGGAATCCCAAATTAGGGTTTCAGAAACCCAAGTTAAGGTTCCGGGAACCCTATTTGGGGTTTCTGATATCCAAATTAGGGTTCCGGAACCCCTATTTAGGGTTTCAGAAACCCAAATTAGGGTTCCGGAACCCTATTTAGGGTTTCAGAAACCCAGAAGCAGTTGTTGGAACCCCTATTTTAGGGCTTTTGAAGAGCCCAAATTAGTGCTCCACGGTTTAGCTTCAGGTTCGGTGGCGAACCCTATTTAGGCTTTCTGGTACCCCAGTCAGGTTTTCGGAGCACATTTTGGGTTGGAAAAGAGGGGGAGTGTTGAGCGTCGAATAAATTTAATATGGATTAGACGCTCGCAGTCAGGAATCTTAGCCGCAGTAAAGAAGGACGAATTCCGCCGCAGCGTCAGAACAGAAGTCAGAAAGAAGAAGGGAGCCGTTTTCAACTTTTTTCTTTCATTCCATCCATTTGTAGAGCTGCATCACATTTCTTCACTTTACTTTGGCTATTTTTTACATTCTTCTCTCAGTTGTTTGTTTGTTGTTGTTTGTTATTTGTTGACTTCTGCCCGTAAATACCTATGTCGTTAATTGGCGACAAACTTCACTGGCCCAGGTGAAGACTATTCTAGACAGACTGTGCGAAAGCCGTTTGCATTTTGCAAACTTTGGGCGTTCTGTGTAAACCTGTTACATGTATGGAAGATATTGTAAAAAATTCCCACCCACAGAAGCGGAAAAGAGTGACATATGTTCTAATCAAATTAATTAACTTAACTTTATTCAATCTAATACAGGGTGTCCCACATACATGTAGGAGGGGGGGTTTTGGGGGGTTTAGCCCCCCCAGGCCCGATTTTCGGCAAAACCCCCCCCCAGCCGAATTCTGGGGGGGGTTTTTCTGAAACCCTATTTTGGGTTACAAACTGCTAAAATTCAGGGTTTCAAGACTTATATACCGTAATTTAGCATTTCAAAAGCCCTAAATAGGGTTCCGGAACCCTAGTTAGGGTTTCAGAAACCCAAAGTAATGCCTCCGGAACCCTATTTAGGGTTTCAGAAACCCTAAATAGTGTTCCGAAACCCTGTTTTGGGTACCTGAAAGCCTAAATAGGGTTCCGGAGCCCTAATTTGGGTTTCAAAAGCCCTAAATAGGGTTCCGAAACCCTGTTTTGGGTTTCTGAAACCCTAAATAGGGTTCCGGAACCCTAATTTGGGTTTCTTAAACCCTAAATAGGGTTCCGGAACCTAATTTGGGTTTCTGAAACCCTAAATAGGGTTCGGAACCCTAATTTGGGTTTCTGAAACCCTAATTTGGGTTCCGGAACCCTACTTTGGGTTTCAAAAACCCTAAATAGGGTTACGGAACCCTAATTTGGGTTTCACAGAGACTAAACAGGGTTTCTGGAGGCCCAAATAGGGTTCCGGAACCCTAATTTGGGTTTCACAGAGACTAAACAGGGTTTCTGGAGGCCCAAAGTAGGGTTCCGGAACCCTAATTTGGGTTTCAAAAGCCCTAAATAGGGTTCCGGAGCCCTAATTTGGGTCTCAAAAACCCTAAACAGGGTTTCAGTGCCCTAATTTTTGTTTCAAAATCTCTAAATAGGGTTCCAGATACGCATTTTAGCTCTATTCTGTCGAGTAAAATAGAGCTTTTTTGCATGTTTTAAAGCAAAAACATGTTTTTTGCACGTTTTTAATAAAAAATAGGATTTTCTGCACATTTTAAACCAATAAATAGGGTTTTATAGGGAATTTTTGCACTTCTGACAGGATTTTTACCGGATTTTTAGTCCTCAAAACCCTGTTTTGAGCCCAAAAAAAGGTCGCTAAAACCCACTTTTGGACACCAAAAAAAGGTCGCTGAAACCCCCTTTGGAAATAGTGCTGAAACCCTATTTTGGATCTGGAAAACCCCCCCCCAGCCGAAAACCCAGCTACATGTATGGTGTCCCACCTACGTGTTCAACTTTGATCGTTTGCAGCGCGTGACCATGTGAACGGAATTCAATCAAATTTCGCACAAATATAGTGCCAAAGCATACATGTAACAGCTTCGGGCCGACCTGGGGAGTAGGAGTAGTAGGAGGGGAGTAGGGGCGGTTTCCTCGCGTGGGGGGGGTCGAGGGGGGTTTCGCCCAGAGGGGGTCTCAAATTTCAAAAAGCTCCAAAACGCCTGGAAATGCGTTTTTAGCACGTTTTTTTCGTAAGGACGCTAAAAATCGCTATTTTAAGCTGCCAAATTGCGTTTTCGGGCTGAAAACAAGCAAAAAATGAAAAAAAGGGTTTCCGAAAACACCGATTTCTCTTAAATATCAGCAGTGGAAACGCCAAATTCGGTTTTCAAAGGCTTTTAAAGCGAATTTTAGGCTAAAAATTAGTCATTTCTGAGCCAGCTTGTTAGTACTGGGAGCCGCTACTAGTACTTGTGTTTTTGGGTCTACCCCTTAACCTGTCTCGGGGGTGAGGGGGTTTTACCTTTCCAGCAGTTGGTAACCCCCCAAACGCCCCCTAGTACATGTATGTGCCCATACATGTGCATGGTCGGCGGCTCCGAGGGGGACGGCCAGGTCTCCGTGCGTAGTTGCCTGGATATATGTCCTAATTTTCGGTGGGAAATTCAAGATTTGGCGGGAAATTTAAATTTTTGACCAAAAATTTGACGAATAATTGGAAATTTTTGCATAAAATTCAAAATTTTGCGGTAAAAATGAAATTTTCGAGAAAAAATTGCCAAAAAACCACTTTTCTGACAGAAACATTGTCAAAAAATCGAAAATTTCCGGGAAAATTTGAAGCAATTTCGGATTTGGTGCGTAGTTGCCTGGAGGAAGGGTGCGTAGTTGCCAAAATTGATTTCTGTGGCTTAAAAACGCATCTGGAGGCTTTCTAGCAGCCTCTAGCAACATTTGGTAGACTTTTATTTTCGTCCCCCTGGGCACCCCCATGCACATGTATGTATGTCATACATGTGCATGGTCGGCGGCTCAGGAGGGGACGGCCAGGTCTCCGTGCGTAGTTCCTTGATATAGATGCAAATTTTCGGTGGGAAATTCAAATTTTGGCGGAAAATTTAAATTTTTGCCCAAAATTTCGGCTAAAAATACGAAAATTTCGGTTGAAATTCAAAAATTTGCAGTAAAAATTAAATTCTCGACAAAAAAATTCCAAAAAACCACTTCCGACAGAAACGTTGCCAAAAAATAGAAAATTTTCAGGAAAATTTGAAAAAATTTCGGGTTTGGTGCGTAGTTGCCTGGAGGAAGGGTGCGTTGTTGCGTAGTTGCCAAAATTGATTTCTGTGGCTTAAAAACGCATCTGGAGGCATTGTAGCGGCCTATAGCAACGTTTGGAAGATTTTTATTTTCGTCCCCCCTGACCCCCCTGGGCACCCCCCATGCACATGTATGATGTATGTGCCATAGGTAGCTTGGATGTCTGCCAATCTTGGGCAGTATCCATTGAATACAGTTTATTAAAAAAAACGTGAAATCAGTCAGTTTCAAAGTTGTTCGTCCAGTCAGCTTGAACTGAAACTCATCAGACCAGAGGATTCGATCTGAAAACTGATCGTTGTGATCTTTCTGTTCCAAAACAGCACTGACAAATTTCGCGAGACGATTGGAGTCGTCTTCGTTCAGCACTTGCAACAGCCATGGTCAGTGAGGTCGCGAAGCAGCAATTTTCAGGGTTCAAAAATCTGTCATGTGAACTGCAGTCTGCACTGAAAGAGACTGAGTCGAGCTTTTTGGCGACTGCCATATTGCTTTGAGCCTTTTGCCCTTTCCCTCTTGCTTTACCGCTTTTTTGCTGATCTCGCTGTAATTGGCAATCCAGTTTAGGCCAATAACGCGTCAAAATCAAGGAAATCGCACAAAACATCTTCAGCTGAGTGAAACTAGCCTTTTCAGCAATGGACATAGCTGAAAATTGGCAGGCTTCTAAGCATACATGTAACAGCTCCGGGCCGACCTGGGGGAGGGGGGTAGGGGGGTTTCCTCAGGTGGGGGGTCGAGGGGGGGTTCGCCCAGGTGGGGGGTCCCAAAGTTCAAAAAGCTCCAAAACGCCTAGAAATGCGTTTTAGCACGTTTTTTTCAGTAAGGACGCTAAAAATCGCTGTTTTAAGCTGCCAAATAGCGTTTTAAAGCTAAAAACAAGCAAAAAATGACAAAAAGAGCTTTCAAAAACACCGATCTTTCTTAAATATCAGCAGTGGAAACGCCAAATTCGTTTCCAAAGGCTTTTCAAGTGAATTTTAGGCTAAAAATTAGTGATTTCTGACCCAATTTGTTAAGAGTCGGTCCACGAAAAAATCAAACATTAGTCTGTACAGCTGATTTTTCAAAATCACCGCACAGATGTGAAACTTTCAGCGATTGAAGACCATGAAAAGAAATGAAAAAGTTTGCCATCCGATTTTCTCTAGCTGCATTTGAACCCAAGTTATGGATCCTCGAAAATCGGGTTGGCACTCTCTGGTGGCACCACCCTAACTTTGAACGGCTGCGGTTCACTAGTCTGTGGACGAAATGTTATCAGTTATGGCTCGTTAGAAAGACCTTTTCAAGTACTTTCAAGCGCTTCTATCAGATTTTCAAAAAATTGGTGTGATCTTGTGCAATTCGCCGTAAACTTTAACAGGCCATATCTTAAAATTGAACATGGTATCTCAAACAGTGACTATCATATTCGGAATCTCCGTTCTTTTGTGCGTCTAACGGTATCAACCATATTTATATGGAGTTGCAATCTGACAGTCAAACGATCAGTTGAATGTAGGGTGGTCGAATACTCAAAAATCCGGGTTTTTTTGCGCTTTTCGGTCACCAACCAAACTTTGAATGGCTGCCGTTCACTAGTCTGTTGACCAAATGTTATCAGTTATGGCTCGTTAGAAAGGCCATTTCAAGTAGTGTCATATATGATAGTCACTTTTTGAGATGCGATGTTCAATTTCAAGATATGGCCTGTTAAATTTTACGGCGAATTACACAAGATCAGACCATTTTTATTTTAAAAATTGGACAGAAGCGCTTGAAACTACTTGAAATATTCTTTCTAACGAGCCATAACTGATAACATTTGGTCAACAGACTAGTGAACGGCAGCCGTTCAAAGTTTGGTGGGTGACCGAAAAGCGCAAAAAAACCGGATTTTTGAGTGTCCGACCACCCTACCTTCAACTGATCGTTTGACTGTCAGATTGCAACTCCATATAAACCTGGTTGGTACCGTTAAACGCACAAAAGAACGGAGATTCCGAATATGATAGTCGCTTTTTGAGATACCATGTTCAAGTTTGAGATATGGCCTGCTAAAGTTTAGGGCCGATTGCACCAGATCAATCCAATCTTTTGAAAAACTGGCAGGATCCCTAGAAACTACTTGAAATGGCCTTTCTAACGAACCATAACTGATAACATTTGGTCAACAGACTAGTGAACGGCAGCCGTTCAAAGTTTGGTGGGTGACCGAAAAGCGCAAAAAACCGGATTTTTGAAACTGTCCGACCACCATACTTTCTTCAACTGATCGTTGACTGTCAGATTACAACTCTATATAAATATGGTTGGTACCGTTAGACGCACAAAAGAACGGAGATTCCGAATATGATAGTCACTTTTTGAGATACCATGTTCAAGTTTGAGATATGGCCCGTTAAAGTTTAGGGCCGATTGCACCAGATCAGTCCAATCTTTTGAAAAACTGGCAGGTCCCTAGAAACTACTTGAAATGGCCTTTCTAACGAACCATAACTGATAACATTTGGTCAACAGACTAGTGAACGGCAGCCGTTCAAAGTTTGGTGGGTGACCGAAAAGCGCAAAAAACCGGATTTTTGAAACTGTCCGACCACCATACTTTCTTCAACTGATCGTTGACTGTCAGATTACAACTCTATATAAATATGGTTGGTACCGTTAGACGCACAAAAGAACGGAGATTCCGAATATGATAGTCACTTTTTGAGATACCATGTTCAAGTTTGAGATATGGCCCGTTAAAGTTTAGGGCCGATTGCACCAGATCAGTCCAATCTTTTGAAAAACTGGCAGGTCCCTAGAAACTACTTGAAATGGCCTTTCTAACGAACCATAACTGATAACATTTGGTCAACAGACTAGTGAACGGCAGCCGTTCAAGGTTTGGTGGGTGACCGAAAAGCGCAAAAAAACCGGATTTTTGAAAGTGTCCGACCACCCTACTTTCAACTGATCGTTTAATTGTCAGATTGCAACTCCATATAAATATGGTTGATACCATTCGACGCAGAAAAGAACGGAGATTCGGACTATGATAGTCACTGTTTGAGATACCATGTTCAATTTTAAGATATGGCCTGTTAAACTTTACGGCGAATTGCACAAGATCAGACCAATTTTTTAAGAATCTGACAGAAGCGCTTGAAACTACTTGAAATGGTCTTTCTAACGAGCCATAACTGATAAAATTTGGTCCACAGACTAGTAAACCGCAGCCGCAGCCGTTCAAAGTTAGGGTGGTGCCACTGGAGAGTGCCAAAATCCCGATTTTCGAGGGCCCATAACTTGGGTTCAAATGCAGCTAGAGAAAATCGGATGGCAAACTTTTTCATTTCTTTTCAAGGTCTACAATCGCTGAAAGTTTCACATATGTGCGGTGATTTTGAAAAATGAGCTGTACAGAGCTCTTCGCGTCAATGTTCGATTTTTTCGTGGACCGACTCTTAATACTGGAGCCACTACCACCACTTGTATTTTTTGGTCGGGGGAGGGGTCCCTTAACCTGTCTCGGGGGGTGAGGGGGGTTTGACCTTTCCAGCATGGGGGGTAAACCCCCAACCCCCCTAGTACATGTATGCTTCTAAGTTACCTTTGACACTATGTTGGTGTCAAATTTGGTCGAATTCCGTTCACATAGTCACGACCGGCTTGGAGGAAGTAAATTCGGTTTTTGAGCAATCTGTATTTTCCGCTTAATTATTTTTACATCAAGTATAATGCAATTCAATTCAATATGTTTTTTTACACCACCATTTTTAGTTAGGCTATGCTATGTATACTTAGTTGTTGAGAACGATCAGCTACCTATTGTGCAATTGCAGAAGTGCGTGATGTGCTACATCAAGTTTGCCACGGTGCCTTTGCTGCCGGTTCTGTTGGTCTTTGTGCTGGTACTTTGCGGTGCTACAACAGTCGGGCAGGCCGATAATCCGTCTCCTAAAACGACCAAACGCCACGTCAGTACGGTAGCGGCTGCGTCCCCCTACAGCACCCTCACTAGCCCGTCCCACAAATCCACCTCCTCGGTTGACTCTGAAAACCAGACCACCAGCTCGGCTAGTGGAAACGGCACTGATGCAGAAAAGAAAAACCTATATGAAGTTTTCACACAACTTAAGGAATTAAAAAACTGGATGGTAATGAAACATCAGCTGCTCAAAATTTGCATAGAGCCTAACGGTTGCAGAAAGAGCCGTATATTCACGGTTTGGTCCTGCCGGCAATAGTGGGCTGCGCTGCTGCTCTGATTACAGTCTCGCTTATCTGCTGCATACACTCCTGTGTGCGCTCCACCGCCAGACGACGCAGGAAACGACGAATCAGGGTTAGTGTGACGCTTGTTATGCCTGGCTTACCTTACTCTGATTACGCATAATTGAGTGCTGCCATGTGCCGTTTGGAATTTGAGCCGACAGAAGCAGCACTATTTTGTCATTAGTCTACCGCCTTTCATCTTGTCCATGACTTCTTAAAGTTTTTAAGGAAAATCGGTGACTGGATTTAGATTTCATAGAACAGAGCATTTTGCCTTGTTCGTTCCCGGTCACTACTTTAGCGATTTCGATCAAATCTTCAGCATTTACCATCGAGACCGTTGAGTTTTTTGTTTGCCCTAAAATTCCATCACCTGTTGGTTCTGCTGGCCGAAAACTTCGATTCAGGGTGCTCTATCTACAGAGAGTCAATTTTTTCAGTAATTCTAAAAGTATAGCTTTGAAACTGGAAATTTATTGTCTGAAATGCTAAAAATTGTAAAAATTTGCTGAAAAAATTACTTGCCAAAAAATTGTCAAATAATCAAACGCGATCAACATCTGCCTGCCTTCGTAAGTAAAGTGAAACATTCCTTTCGTTTTTCTACTAGGAAAAGGCTGGATCTAGCCCTAGTTATTATTACCGCCTGCATAGGGCCTCGTAGTCATGTCTGTATAAAAGTTGGGATACGCCCAGTTCTTCGTGACCAGTTCGCCGCAAAGGTTTTTTCAGCGCGAGCTCGTTCGCCGCAAAGAGAGATTTTTATTTTTGTTTAAAGTGTACAATTATACTAGCTTAGTCGCCTGGGGGTCGATGGGGGTTCACTCAGAGTGGGACTAATATAATGTCGAAAAAAGCTCCAAAAGCCTGAAAATGCGTTTAGCCAGAAAGGAGGGTGAATTTCGAATTTTTTAGCTGCCAAATGGCTTTTTGGAGCTAACAACAAGCAAAAAAACAATAAAACGGACACGGAATTCGGTTTCCAAAGGCTTTTCAAGCGAACTTACTACTGTTACTTACTTACTGAATGTTCTGTTCTTACTACTTCAGTCTTTTACAACTCTTGATAGAAAAGTATTTTGTAGTGGTTCTTCATAGTACTTGTTATACCGCAATTTCGCTAAAATCTATAATGCAGTCGTGCCTGACCGACTACTGCATGTCAACAATGGGCGTTGTTTTCCTGCCTTGGCAGTTTTACGTCCGGGTTCAGGTTTTCCTGAATAAACGTTTACATACATACATACAACAAACTCGATCATCATTCATGTAACAGGGGGTCCGGGGTCTGCCCTTACCCGACTTAGGCCAGACCCCCCCCCGGATCCGACCCCCGGGACAATTTTTCTGGCTAGTAATTTTTCGAACAAATTTTTGCAATTTTTTACTATTTCAGACACAAACTTACCAAATTCGCCTGAAAAACAGAACTTTTTAGCTGTATTTAAGCCTAAATTAGCGATTTTTTACGATTTTTAGCCGAAAATTGCGGGTTTTGAGCGTTGTTAGTGCCCAAACCAGGCTCAGACCTCTCGGCCGGTGCCAGACGCCCACCCCCTTCGGCGCATGACCTGTTAAACGTATGCCGATCATGCCATGTGGATGGGTTGATGGAAAGATGGATGTATTGTCCGGCAGGGCCGTCGTAGCCCCTGCGTTAGGCCACACTGCGGGCCCATCACGCAGACCCAGATCCTGCCCTTCCTTCGCTACTAGCCGGCACACATGCTTGGTGTCAGTCTGGGCGGATCTCATGGTAGCTGTCCCAGTTCCACCAACTGTTTGCGGTTAGAAACTTTCCGCGCCGAGTGGATTTACACACGACGTCACGCACAGTGGCTTTGCGGCCTAAACCAATACACCAACTTTGATGGAAAGCAAATGCAGACCAATTTTGCTACAGGTGCATAATAGAAAATTGAAATTTTAATTTAAAAAATCTGAATTAGATTCTAGCCGCTTGTGCGCATGCATAAAATTTTCTATTTTGTTTAACAAAGGCGCAAAAATTTTCGGCTGGGGCGTATGAACGACTGAGGGGTGGTATTGGCCGGTTACAGGTATCTCCCCTCCCCAGTCCCCCAGCTCATTCACGTATGGTCTCAGTGTTGATAGGTGTACTTAAACGATTCGTTAATATAAAAAATAAATAAAAATTTGAAAAGGTCGCCTAAATTTTGGAGGTTGGTAGGCGCCAACCGGTGATAGGCATCAAGGAATAGTAATGGTGGAAGGAGTATGCCCATGTATGTAGAGAGTACGGTAGCCAGTGCTAATATAGGTGTGTTAGTAAAGCACAGTGAGTGGAGAGAACAGCTGTTGGTTTGCATTAAGTAGTTATTACGCATTGCAGGCAGGCAGACAGTGTTTAGTCTGGCTTAGCGTCTGTCAATGCAGCAGGATAATATTGATCTGTCTTGCAGCACTTGGCTAACGATCTGAAGACCGACAGAGCCATGCTTCTGGGCGACGACAGTGATGAAGAGTTCTGATTCGGCGGCGCTCCCTACAGACCTTCGTTATCTGCATGCAAATGACCCACCGAAAGACTCTCTCGTCTAATTCTTCCACTTGTTTTTTATATTCGGTGCCGTTGGTTGTTGTTATTGCCATTTTTGCTTAGGGACGGTCTTAGTTGAACAGACAAACAAACCCCAATCGTGCGTGTGCTTGGGTTGGTGGAAAGATAACTCAGAGCAATCTTTCGGGGGTACGTAATAACGCCAATTTTGAAAAATCTGAGTTCAATTTGATTGATGCATGAACAAAATGTTTCTCGGTTAATTGTTGCTTATTTTTTCCTTCGACTAGTATGTAGTTTTTCAGTACTTTTTTGTTATGTTGAATTATATTGGGCGGATGCCAACGAAAAAGTCATTATTTTCTGTTATGTTTGTGTACTTCTTTACCAGTGGTTTTTATGGCAGGGACGGATTTTTGCTTTACTTTTTTGTCATACCAACATTCCGGTCTGGTCTTTTATTTGGTGTTCTAGTCACTTGTTATATTATTATTTTTGGTGGTTTTTCGCCAGAATATGGCCGCTCAAAGCGATTTCCAATGTTTTCTTTTTTCGTCATGTTACTATATTGTGACTTGTAGCCGGTATTAGATAAAATTGGACAAAGTTCCGTTGTCGCGAGTCAATCTTTCTCATGGTCTGCAGTAATTCTGACAGTTACCTGCTCAATTGAACACGTTTTTTGTATACATGGGGGCGGAAAAATGCGGAGGGGTATGTGTTTTTTTGTCGGGGGGAGTATAAAATTGCTTTCCCAAAAAGGTCGCCAAAATTTTGGAGGGGGTGCGGACTGTCGAGGGGGTTTGGACCCACAATTTTCGGAGGGGGTAGCGCCTAAACCATGCACAGTATGGTTTTTTGCATTCTTCGTGCTTTTGTTCCGTCAGTTTACGAAAGCAAGTAACGTTTACATGTGATACTTTTTACCATACATGTACTAACAGGTCATCCGCCGAAGGGGGTGCGGGGTTATTGTCCCACCCCAACTTACGCTCGCTCGTATAAGTGATATAAGTTTCTTCTGCTCCAAGATATTATTTCATAACAGGGCAGAGACACAAGAAGAGTGCCATGTCAGCGGAGTGTAAGAGCAACTCAATCGAGGCAGCGTTCGCTCGTCAGCGTGCGGGCAAGTTGTGTGTGTGGTGTGGACAGCGGTTCCCCTCCCACCGACTTTCACACCACGTCAACCACCAATGCACAGCCAAAGCCAATGACTGTCTCGTGGTCCTCAGCGATTCCTCCGACTCCGAGTGCGTTCTGCAGCTTGAAGCCGAGACAACCTGTCGTCCCGAAAAACTACAAAGTAATGGCTACATACTGAAACGGACTTAATTGTATGACTGGTCAATGCAAACTCTAGCAACCGCACAGGAACTACATACAGAAATACAGATTGGGACTGTAAAAAGTCTTTAGAGTCTATCCATGATTAGCTTTAGGAAGCCCTTTTTGCGCCAATCAACTGAAAGGTAGCAGAATTTATGTGCTACGATTTATTTCCTTAATTACTGTGCAAGCATTGGGGTGTCAAGTATTCGTTTTGCGATTGGGTCAGTTCAGGTGCACTCTAATAATACACCATGTTTGTTTGAATAAACGTTTTATAATAATAATAATTAAAACATGCTTTCGTTGAGTGCTAAAAACATTTTGATAGTACATATCAAATTTTTAGAGTTCTCACCAAGAGATGATTCGCCAGTCGAGCAAGCAGCCTCATCGACAGCAGTAGAAGAAGAAGATACAGTAGTGGAAGAAGGCGACAGTTTCCAAACCACAAGTCCCTACTATCTGAAGCACTTCTTGTCCATCACTTCTTTTTCAATCCACCGTTATCCTTCTCTCTTCACTGGAGAGCAACAGCTATGGGTTTCACAATTTCTCAAGCTATCAGGTTGTAGCCAGTCAGTTCATTGGACCGAAACTGTAGAGTGTTTTAGAAACAGCCCAGAAGCTGTTCGTTCGGTTGTTTCTGAGACGACCAAACTGGATCGGCACGGGCAAGATGCAGTACCACGAATTGGGCGATGCTGTTTCGGCTGCTATAGACTGTTTGCTAGACAGCAACTTCTTAGAGTCTAGTGAGTCTCCGATTTTACAATTATAGAAAGCTCTTTCTTGATATCTTACAGTCAGGGATTTTCGAATACTCTCATGTGCAGTCTAGTAAACGCACTTTCTCTTTCAATCCATACATCTAACAAGTTATCCGGTGTTGGGGTGTGGCCCAAGCCGGGGATCTGAGCCCAACTCCGAGAATAGGATCAATAAGAGCAATTTTGTGTCTGAGATTCTAGAAAGTTGCAATGTGCATGGTCCGCAGCTCAGAGGGGGACAGCCAGGTCTCCATGCGCAGTTGCCTGGCGAAATGCTCAAGTTTTCGACGCGAAATTCAAATTTTGGCGGGAAATTTGAGTGTTTTACAAATGTTTTGGCGGAAAATTCAAAATTTTACTTAAAATTCAAAACTTTCTAGTTAAAGTTGAGTTTTTGGCAAAACTGCCCAACAACTGATCTCCAACACAAATTTTGTCAAAAAAAATTGAAATTTTCGATCAAAATTTACGAAAATTTCAGATTTGGTGCATAGTTGGCTGAAGCAAGGGTGCGTTATAGCCAAAATCGTGTCTGTGGCTTAAAACCGCATCTGGAGGCTTTATGGCAGCCTCTAGCAACTTTTGGTAGATTTTGATTTTCGTCCCCCCCCCCTGGGCACCTCGTACATGTATGGTTTTAATGCTCCAAAAATTACTTGCCATATCCTAGACGGGTAGTGGAGAAATCGTGTTCGGGCAAGAGTTGTTCGGTGGAGGCAGACCTATTACACACACTCAGTTTTATGTTTTCAGTGAATTCAGATAAAGTTTCATTGACTCAACTCCTTTCCATGATGCCACTGGGAGCCTTACGCTGTGCAGCCAAGCACTTAAAATTGAATTGCAACGCTTCTAAAGAAGAGACGAAGATTTCACTGGAGGCTCAAGCCAGACAAAAGTCTATTTTTGGTCAGACTCTTGAGCAGAATGTGTTCAGGAGGTGAGGTAGCCACTCTAGGTTCTGTGCCTGTTAAATCTGACGAAGTTTAGGTGTTTGTCAGAAATGGGTGTCTGTTACCGAGTACCGAACCACATTCGCAGCGTGTTTCTGGCCTTGTTTCACTTATTCTCGCCCAGTGAAATGAGCTCTACTCTTGTGTTCGACAACCCTTCAGTCAATCTGCCTCAGGCCATTGTGCAAGTGGTTTCATTAGCTGTGTAGACTTTAAAGCCAACAAGCCTAATGTTTTTTCAGATTCAACTTACTCAATCTGGAAACGGGTAAAGTGTTGTTTGCCGCTCCTCAACAAGTGAACGAGTTTGAACGACCGCTGTTGTATCAAGACGGAACGCAATTGTTTGAGTGGGTTTTGTGCCTTTCATTTAGAACGTAAATAACGGCCATGCGGTTTTCAGTGCGTTTTTCACTTGTTGGTCTGTTTATATGCTGAAACTGCAGTTCTTTTAGAAATACCGATGCCAGCACTGCGAAGTGCTAATTTTAATAATAAAAGCGCAAAAAGGTTGTGTTGGCATGTTTGTATTCATCGTGTGTACGTGTTATTCAGTACATTTGTTTAGAGTGTAGGCAAACATTTTAGAGTTTACAAGACACATTTGCTTGAAGTTTAGACTAATGGGTTTATTTATAGTCTAGAGACGAACCCATACATTACACGGGCCGGTAAATGGGTTGGGGACAGTCAAAATCCGAAAATTTGAGGGTTGGGTTATCGCTAAATTTTGGTGGGTTGTGTCAGGAACAAAAGTCGGCTTCAGATGGGTGGGCGGGTGGGGTCGTTTGGGGGTCGAGCCCAAGTTGGGGGTGGACAACCTCAGACCCCGCGAGCCCCCATGTATGGACGAACACATTTGTTTTGAGTCTAGACGAACACATTGAGAGTGTAAGCGAAATGTGGCTGTTGTCCGGTCGAAAATCGAAAAGTTGGTCTATAATAGAGCTTGGTTGCAGGTACCTGAGTGCCGACCAAACAGAGGCACAAGTGGCACGACTTTTGTTTTTCTCTAAATGGAACCAAGTGGTGCCGATCGGTCAGGAATGCCGAGAAAGCTTGTCCAGCTTGTCTGCCGACTGTCTTAGACAGTAATTTATCAATTGTGCGGTATTTAGAAAAGTCACTCATCAGTTGCAGTTGTGCCTCTCTGCCCCAGTATCTGCGTCGGTTTACGACTCCCTGGGTGTTGACACGTATTTGCTGGAACACAGTGGTAGCGTTGCAAAGACTGAAACGATACGCAGAGGCGGTGGAGTGGCTGCGTTGGCTGTTGAGGAGCGACGGACTGAGTTGGTGTCCCGACTACAGAGGAGACTGGTGGGACAGACTGGCGCTTAATTTGGACGTTCACTTGAAACACAAACAACAGGTAAATCGAGCAGACGCGCCCGGGCCCAATTTCTAAAACTGAACCAGAGGACATTTGCAACCATGTCAAAACCTCCCTCAGCCGCCCCTTTGCCCATGTCTGGGTAGGGGTATCATAATGGTGCCGGTACCATATTTAGTACCACCACAGTCCCCGAACGTGGTGGTACCATATATCGTACCGGCACCATAAACGGCGTTAAGTGCCAGATGTATGATGAGATAAATATCAATCTATATTGCTAAATCAGCCTAACTGACGGCCAGAGTAAAGCTTTTTAGGCAGTGGCAGAGTTAGAGATGGCCTTGACCGACAAAACAGTGCGCTTGAAGAATCGGCTGCCTCTCTTTGACAGACTCAATCGACTCTCTAAATTCAGAACTGCCAATCCAACGTCTGATATTGCCGCCCCCACACTCTCTCTTATTCCGGAGGTACTTACACTACGGTCTACATACAGTAGATTACACTACGGTTTGTTTTGCCTTGCTTGATTCTTTTCTAGATGGATGGATGGATGAATGGATTGGCCGGGCGGGACCGTCGTAGCCCCTGCATTAGGCCACACTGCGGGCCCATCACGCAGGGGTGTTCCTAAAAGCGCACATCCCATAAGCGCACTTCCCATAAGCGCACATCCTATAAGCGCACTTCCCATAAGCGCACATCCTATAAGCGCACTTCCCATAAGCGCACATCCTATAAGCGCACTTCCCATAAGCGCACATCCTATAAGCGCACTTCCCATAAGCGCACGCTCAGAAAGCGCACATATAGTAATGTGAAATAAAACGCCTGTTCTGGAGATATAGAGCTTTACTGTATAAGGGCTTTTAGATGCCCGTCTCAGTTGTAACAGAGTCCACCACTGATGCAAGTATTACATTATGTACTGAAGAGTTTGATTGTTTTGTCTACTACATTTCGTGATCGCCTCAAACTTCTACAAGAGCAAGTACAGCGTGATCTCGAGCAGCAACAGCAGCAGCGGTGGCATATCAAACAACAGCGGCGTCACAGAGAGTGGCAGATCGGACAGCAGAGATGGCAGACCGAACAACAGCGCCTTGATCGTCTGCTCGCCCAGTACCTGTCTCAATCCCGAAAGGCTCCTGGGAAAGAGGAAGTGGCTAAGGCTATGGGGAAGGAACATTTACTTGTGCGCTTTTTTTTGTGCGCTTGTGCGCTTTCTGAGCGTGCGCTTATGGGAAGTGCGCTTATGGGATGTGCGCTTTAAGGATACACCCATCATCACGCACACCTATATCCTGCCCTTCCTTCGCTACTAGCCTAAACACATGCTCGGTGTCAGTCTGGGCGGGTCTCAGTGGTAGCTGTCCCCGCTCCATATGTCCCAACACGTGTGGTTGCTATTGTAGCTTTAGGTGCTTAGGCAGCTCCAGTCGGTTCCCATTTACCTACTGGCTGTCAACAGCTTTTCGGTGGCCTGTGTTGGGCTTTGTGCCGACCACCAACTGTGCGCCAAGAAATTTGCCCCGCCGAGTGGATGAACGCACGACCTCGCGCACAGTGGTTTTGCGACTTAAACTTCTACACCAACTGCGTCGGCGTCTTTTCTAGAAGTACAGCACGTAGTTTGGTAATTACAGGTGACTGTGCGAGGCACACTGCTCCACAAGAATCTGGGAGACGGCTCTAAACATGTGTTTGTGACGTCGAAGGATAAAGATTCAGTGTGCTCGGTGGAGACCGTCGCTTTGGAACACTTTCTGCATAATGAACACTTCACTGAAGGTATTTCACTTCACTCTGATGCTTGCCAGCTTTCAGGGCACGCACCGCACACTCAAAATGGCTTATTTTCAAAAATTTTCAAAAATGAGCCAAACGGCCTTGATTTTGGTCAAAAAATCGGATTTTGGTTTACCAGCCACGATGCCCCTCAGACCCTATAACTACTCCACCCTCGGCCCCCATCAGAAATTGAAAATTTACTACCCCCTCTAGCCCATGGCTCCCACTATTCATACTTGTAAGGCAATTGTCAAAGCATTATCTGCTCATAGAATTTCTTCAAAACTAGTTGCTGAGTGCCTCGAAGCACTGGAGCTTTTAGCCACTGGAAAAGTGGTGAAATTGATATGGGTTCCAGGTCACTCGGGTATTGAGGGTAATGAGCAAGCAGACCGACTGGCTCGGGATGGTGCTCAGACCTCATTCGTGGGACCGGAACCTGCTGTTGGCATCTCTGTTCAGGTGTGTAAGAGGGCCCTTACTAATTGGACCCGTCGCCAGCACTATACAAACTGGCGGTCGCTAGATAGTTGCAGGCAGGCCAAGATGCTTATTGATGGCCCAAATCTAAGGACCAGACATAAGCTCTTGCAACTTCCTCGCAAAGTTTTAAGAATAGTGGTAGGTGTGCTTACTGGCCATTGTGGACTTAATAAGCACCTAAGGACCATTGGAGTGGCGGCGGACTCTCTCTGTGCGCTTTGTGCGGAAGAAGAAGAAACCGCCTTTCACTTTCTAGGACAATGCTTTGCCTTAGTTGCAATTCGAAGGCGTACCCTAGGGGGTGACATTATGTCACCTGAGGATATTAGAAGTTGTGAGCTCAGAGATCTCCTGAGATTCATTAAAGAATCTAGGAGATTCTCTGACCTCTAGCTCACCATTAAGTTCTATGACTTCTATGGGGTTTGCGTGATGGGCCCATGGGTGGCCTAACGCTAGGGGTATTCCTATCCCGCCCCCTACAATCAATCAATCAATCAATCAATCAATCAAGGCAATTGTCAGACTTCCCACCGGATCGGACGGGATACCCAGACGATTTTGCTTTTCTCATACTACGCTTTCAGAGGCAAATAATTGTTAGAGCAGTTTTTTAAGCTTTTAGAATTTCAGACACTAAACATACTGCTTGAAAAAGAACAGTTTTAGTGTTTGACCTCCAGTCAGCGCTGTTTAAATGTGATTTTCCCAAAATTGCCATTTTTTAGCAATTTTAGTCTTATTTGGGTTCAGACCCCTCCTATTTGGCCGATGTCCTGCTACATGCATGCCAGCCAGCCATTATGGACGCGAAATTTGAAAGAACTGGTATGGTACCGCTGGCATACATGGGGCAAAGGGACATTGACCACGCTCTCAAGCTCTGACCTATCACCTCAGCAATTTTGGAAGATTTTTTTCGGAAAAATAACGTTATAAGTCAGCATAAATTAGGTGTAATGAGCTCAAGATATTTTTCTTTAACGTATCTTAACTATAAATAAGGCAGCAAATCTTTCAGTACAAAGCAAAGCAAAGTTCTTTCAGTGGTGGCTACCTAGTTCGGCTGTTTCAGGGGTGCACGGCGAAGGATCGCCTTGGCACGCCTTGTTCGCTCTACTCTGTTGGGACGTGATTTTTGATGTCAGTGTTGCTGAGGTGTGGCTGTGTTCTCTACAAATGCATCCACTCGATCTCAACTCTGAACATTTCTACGAAGCCAGAAAACAGTCTTTCGATCGCACTTTCGACTGGATTGCTGCAGCCACCGACAGTGTGTGTACTCTGTGCTCTTTTAAACATTTTTGGGATCTGGCGCAGGCCGGGAGTTCTGAAAATCGTCAAAAAGCGCAAAATTTTGGCTCAAATACAACTAAAAACTGTTTTACAGGCGATTTTGGGAATTTTTTGTGTCTGAAATTGGTAAAAATCGCAAAATTTGCTAAAAAAATTACTTGGCAGAAAAATCGGAGGGGTCCCAACCAACCCAAGCTGACCCCCTGTTACATGTAGGCTTTTAAACGATTTGAAATCAGTCCATTAGTCCATTTGGAAGAGCCAACACAAATTACTAACTTTACGCACGAACAATTGCGTGTTCGCCTCACTCTGATGTGTTCGCGGCTTTGCGTTCTTCATATCTCTGCGTGTTTTTATTCTGAACAATTCTGAGCTTCAAGCGTCACTATGTACTGCAACGTATCCCTTCATACGTTCAGCGAAAGATTCCTGTTTAGGAGTTATCAGAGCGAATTGAAAGCTGCTGGGATAAGAACCATGACATCAGTTGCTACTTTGTTTCTTGGGATCGTTTAGAAGTTGATCTGTTACAAGTACGTTTACGTGGCTTACTTACGATTGACTATCATCACCGCCAGAACCAATCTTTACCCTTTCCGGCGAAGATTGGAGAAAAGAAACGAATAGATTATAGACTGAAACTGTAAATTTTAGGCGCACCATGCGTTTTTGAGGACTATTTTTCAAACTTTTGGAGTGGCCCGGCTCTGCAAAAAATCGTAAATAGATTAAAAGGAACAATTAGTTTTCAGCGTTTAGCACTTTGTGTAGGCGGTCCGAAGCTGGCAGAACTGTTTCGATACTTGGCTCAAGATTTTCGGCACAAACGAAGTGGATTTCCCGATTTGACCGTCTGGAATTTCGATAAGAGAACTGTAAAGGTATAACTGTGCAGTCTGTTGTTTGTGCTGCTACCGTACAGTGCTGTTATAGAACCTGGGCTACTTGTAAGTAAAGAATCTACAGGGCCCGTCAAAAATAAAGGCAACCCCGCAAATCTCAACCGAGTTGTATGAATCCTTTTTAATTTTTAAATGAAACTATAACTGGATTCAATTTTATTTTCGCAAAACCCCAAGTGCCATATAGTTCCGGGGAAGCAGCACTGTACGGTCTGAGGAAAGTGTATGGTTACTGTAGGTTGTTGAAGTGAAAGGGCCAGGCGATCGGTTATCCTCCAAACAACGGTTGTGGTTGCACTTCTTTTTATCGATCCAAGTCGACTCGCAGCTCTGTCATGTTACCGGTTAGAACTTGAACTTTGTTCCAATAGCAGTACATTTTTTATTTTTCAGCCCAAACCAGAAAGCGTATAAAGACCGGTTTATAGAATTGAATCTTTGAATTTTATGTAGACGCCTACTACTGCTGTGCAGTTTTCCAGGTTTAATAAAGTTCGAACAGGAATTGAAAGTTAAGCGCTCCTTGAAACACCACTAAAACGGGTTGAGCGTCAATTGACTAGTGCGTGCGAGTCAACGTTTATTCTCAACGGGCATCTAAGAAAAGAATGAAGAAGACATAAGAAGGAGATAGACCTATTTCTTAGACTTGGACGCAGCCTTCTCTCTCTCCTTAGGGTCGCTGTAGACCAGCGTCTGGTAGCACTTGCCGCAGTAGTAGCGGTCGAAATGGGCTGCCATAAACACGCCTCCTCCGCAACTCTGCGCCGTGCACTCCTTGCGCAGACGTGTTATCTTGCCGTTCTCGTCCACCTACAGCATTACCAGTGGTCATTATATACTACGTATGCTACTGCCACCATAGGTACCGTCGGCCTATCCAACTTGCACACATCAAAAACCAAGCCTAAGCCTGAACCTAAGCCAAAATTGTATATAAGATTTGAGTGCGCAAGTTGGTAGTTCCCGGTACCGGTACCTAATGGCACAATAAGTTTTTTTGCCCGTTTCAAAGCAAAAATAGGGTTTTAGAGGACATTTTTGCAGTTCAGAAGGCTTTTACCCGATTTTTAGTAATAGAAAACTTGTTATGAGCCCAAAAAGGTGACTCAAACCCACTTTTGACACCAGAAAAGGTCGCTGAAACTTTGGGGCTTAGTGCTGAAACCCCTATTTTGGATAAAAATCCCCAAGTCGAAAACCCAGAGACATGTATGCAGACATGGGCAAAGGGGCCTGAGGGGTTGGCCTCCCAATCAGGCTCTGACCTAGCCCCATCAGGCCGCCGCTAGTAGCGCCTCAGGATTTGAAAATTTGCCACCCTCAGCCGCAATGCTAGCCTATGTCTGCATGTACATGTGTATGGCGGGTACAGTACTATTAGGCGACAAAAAACATTAATAGATAAACGTAGTACCATTTAGGCGGCCCTTCCGAATCAGTCAAGGGTCTATAGCCATGTTCAGCTGTAAGCCGAAATGCGCTATTTTAGCTATGCAACTGTCACTAAAATCATGTCTCGTTACTCTTATAACCCGTTAACTTAGAGCTAAACACGGACGGCTACTGTCACCTGCCTTGACTGTTAATCCTCAGATTTTTTAATTGGTTTGAAGACCACTACATGGGTTGGCCAAATCGACACGCGAGCGGCCGTGGGGTTGGCCACCTATTTTGGTGTTGCACTCATTTTTGAGAGTCCTTGAAATTGGTTTGCTATGCTTCAATTTCTGTTGTGCTGTTTGTATTGTTGTGCTATGTTTTAATGGTAACAATGTTGCCTTACAGACTTATAGAAAAAAATATTCCTGTCGCCCTAATAGTACCGCTAAATCGCCGTCGCCTAATAGTCCTGCTTCGGTGTACGACGTGGCATACATGTAACAGGTCATCCGCCGATGGGGGGAGGGGGGGGTCTGGCGCCGGCCGGGGGGGGTCTGAGCCAAAATTTTGGGGGAGGGGGGTGGGCACTAAAAAACGCTCAAAAATCGAAAAAATCGCAATTTTTCGGCTAAAAATTGCCAAAAATCGCTAATTTGGGCTGAAATACAGCTAAAAAGTGCTGTTTTGCAGGCGACTTTGGCAATTTTTGTGTGTGAAATTGTAAAAAATTGCAAAAATTTGCTCGAAAATTTACTTGCCAGAAAAATCGGAGGGGGGGTCGGTGAAATCGTCTCGGGGGGGGGGGGTCCCATCCGGGGGGGTCTGGCCTATTTCGGGTGGGGGGCAGACCCCCCCAGACCCCCCCTGTTACATGTATGCGACATGGGGCTTCACCTACAATAAGTACCGGTACCATACATCGTTAAGTGTCTGACTTTAGCAGGGTGTGCACCGTAAAATTCGTTCAGAGGAGTGTTGATAGGTAATTTTAGGGGTGCAGTGTATCAAAAGATCAACAGTCAGACCAGCGGGCGACGTCGGTAAGAGGGTGTTAAAAGGAGTACCTTGTAGTATTTGAGCACAGCCAACTTAACCTTCTTCTTCTTGTGCTTGATCTTCTTGGGAGTTGTGTAGGTTTTCTTCTTTCGTTTCTTACCTCCGCCACGCAACCTGCAACCGGTTCTTTCACTAGTCACCAGACCACTACCATTTAATTCTTGATACAATGATAACACCCTGTATATAATAAATGAAATGAAACAACTTGAATGACACAAACACATCTTTTAAGATGCATTTTGCGAGAAAGTCAGCTTTGAGGGGGCAAGCAGGGCCATCTCACGGATCTGGCTGATATTTATACCTATTAAAATAGAGCACAGTCGAAGACCAACGGTGCATGCCCGGCCACCAGCAACCCCCTAGAACCGGAGCTACACCCCCTCAAAGTTGGGTCGGCAGCAATTTTCGGGCTCATTTTAATAGCTCTGACAGTCTCCATTCAAACGATCACCTTTCATTCGTTTCTTAAGCTATGATCCCATCCGCCTAATGGTTTTGTAGCTGTTCAAATGGCCTTTCATTTTCTGGTACCCCCGTTTCCAGATCATAGCTGGCTAGCGAGATATTCTCCGAAAACTACGAAATTTCTGCAAAATGCCACTCCGTTTTTTTTCACTGAAGATCTCGGTAACAGCTACGATCTGGAAACGGGAGTACCAGAAAATGAAAGGCCATTGGACCAGCTACAAAACCATATGCGAGTCGAAATCCTAGCTTAAGAAACGAATGAAGGGTGATCGTTTGAATGGAGGGTGTCAGAGCTATTAAAATAAGCCCGAAAATTGCTGCCGACCCAAATTTGAGGGGGTGTAGCTCCGGTTCTAGGGCGTTGCTGGTGGCCGGGCATGCACCGTTGGTCTTCGACTGTGCTCTATTTTAACAGATATTAATATCAGCCAGATCCGAGCGATGACCCTGCTTGCCCCCTCTCTTCGGCACCAAAGCTGACTTTCACGCTAAACTAAATGTATCTTAACACAGTTCAAAAACTTTCAAAGCTCAAAAAAGAGTAATAAACCTGTTGCAAAGTTGCTTCCGATAAAACAAAGACTGTATAAGCAAATCAACATCAAAACGAAGGGGTATATATAGATAATCGCTAAGCACCGGATTAGTTTTTGATGTGTCCTTTACAGAAAAAGCTGGTCTGGGGAAGAAAAGTGTCATCGCACTCACAACCAGAGAAATAAGTGTTGCTCTCACCCTCCTCAGCACCTGATTCATCGGATTAGCTGACTTCCACAAACTCTCGTTTATGTTTATTAGTGGTAAATGAACCTTCGGCTGATTTTAACCGACCTTTTGGCACATTTGCATTGCAGTACCTTTTAAAACAGAAAGACATTAAAACAGATTTTCAACCCAAAAAAGTGTAATAGGTCGCGTTTGAATATGGCAATTTTGAGGGTGTTCAAACTTAGGTGCAGTTCCATACGCAAGCAGAAAAAAATTTGATGCCATAGATGAAAAGAGCAAATATGATAGAAAACCTATTATCCGGCAGGGTAACTAAGCTCTAACACTTAATTGGGAGCTTGACGAAAAGCAAAACAATTAAAAAATTAAGCGTTTCACGTGTCACGGTTTCAGCTACTCTTATTCCTTCTTGCATTGAAGTCATACATGGGCCGGAAAGATCCGGATGGGGCTCTGGAAACGCCGTTAGTTCTTATTCCCTAGTTGACGGCAGTGTGAACCGGGCTTAAGAGACAGTCAAAATTTATTTAGCACCTGAGCACAAGATGCAAGGTGGACTCTTTCTGTATGTTGTAGTCGCTCAAGGTGCGTCCGTCTTCCAACTGTTTGCCGGCAAAGATCAGTCGTTGTTGGTCTGGCGGAATTCCCTCCTTATCTTGGATTTTTGCCTTCACATTTTCGATCGTGTCCGACGGCTCTACCTACAAACTCTTCTATTGGCTTTTCGCTTCAATTTGTCCACAATAATAGGGTAAGCCGGGGTAATTCGGCACACCATTTTCAGTTTTTCGAAAATATCTCGGCCCAACTTAGCAGCAGTAAGCTGGTTTTCGTTCCGGAATTTTTCAATTTTTCTTAGTTACGCTGTGAAAAAGGTTTGAAGCCATTCCGACCATTCTACAACTAATGCCGAGCGATTACTTATCGATTTTATTCGTGTGCCGAATTGCCCCACCGGTGGGGTAATTCGGCACAACGCGGAAAAATTGATTTCAAAGCCTAACACCCCTATCTTAAGGAATGCTACGATTAGATCCACTTCATCCAAGTCTGTAGTACAATTTCTGCCAGCATTCTACAGTTGTAGCGGCTTTTACAGCGTCCTAAACGTTGAGATGAAATGATCCCCACATAAGATGGTTTTTTCTGCTTGGCAATCGAAAAAGGCAGAGTTCTAGCGTTATACTTTGATGGAGCTCTTTTTTGAAGGTTTCTAGCTTTTGCTTCAAGCAGAAAACCTACTTTGTATGTGTAACAGTGCTTGAAGAAATGCGTAATTTGCATATACACAAAAACATGCTAAATCGAGCCTTCGTGTAAAAAATGTCAATGTTTTCATCCTATTAAGCTAAAGGCTTACTCACCAGGAAAATAAGCAATTTGCAGTTGATTAACAATTTTTGATTAATTAATTAAAATTATTAATTAGCTAATTAATTAACGTAAAATAACCTGTTACTGTGTAAATCAGCATGGTGATGTTTAAAATACATAGACCAAGCAAAAATAACCGTTTTTAACAAAGTTTTTATAAAAAATCGATGTCAAAATGGGCATGCCCACTTATGCCATTTTGCCCCCATTTCGTTCTCAACAACTACTGCACCGATTTCAGTGAAATTTTCACTCACGGCAAGATATTTGTATGAACAACCTAATCGCAGATTTTTAATCTGACCGAGCTCTTATAGTTTTAGGTTTATTCAGCTTCGAAAATTGACTTTTTTCAGCGAGTGCCAAATGTTTGCCTGTGACTCAAGACTGACTCTAGATACAGAGCCAATATTTTGCACACAACATCTTCACACAATAAGCTTTATAAAAAAGTAATAACCACTCAGCTAGCTTCTTTCGTTCTGGCACAATATTCCAATGAAAAATTTTGTGCCGAATTCCCCCCTGTGCCGAATTACCCCGGCCTACCCTAATTCAAACAAAAGTCAGTACCTCCAAAGTGATGGTTTTCCCGGTAAGGGTTTTCACGAAAATCTGCATTATTCTTCTTTTATTATTACATGCACGTCCGCGCCGCTTTCAACTGAAAAACTAACCAATTAGTCAAGTTAAGCTGGGGATTGAATTAAAACAGGATGGAACAACAGGATTAGCTATGTAGCTAAAGATCAGAATACGAAAAACAAGCCTGCTAAAGAAGGTTGATAAAATAAAATGAAATAACACGAACAACGACGGCAGAAGTAAACTAAACAGCTAAACGCAAATTTTGGGCGTCAAAAGAAGCCTCGCTCGATCGGCATCGCCTCGCGTTCGCATCCACTCTTAAACACACTATCGCACTGTATAGACCATGTGCTGCTATTCGAGAAGGAAGATGAACTTAACTGTATATTATGTTAGTAAGGGGAAATGGTAAGAAATCGGAAACTGTTGATTTAGTTTCACTTATTCACGAATGCCATTCACTCAAGCAGCCTTTGCGTAGGTGCTGGTGCTACGTACATACTTATACTTGTCGGTGCAAGTGGTTGCTATGCTATAACAGTCAGCGAAATAACAACATATATGGTATCAGTACACATTTATGGAAACGGTACCATATATGGTACCGGTACACCTTCAAGTGGTACCATATGGTATTGGCGCCATATATGGTACCCCTTCGATCGAGGCCTTAGGTGGTTATATATGTATATGGTACCCTTTCGATCGAGGCCTCAGGTGGTATAAACTGCTTCTAAAACAAAAGCTTCCTTAAGTCTAAGCCTGGCCTTGAATCTGAGTAAGCCTGTATTAACTATAAATGGTATAACTTGAGATCTCGGTTTTCTATGTTTTGAGACTGAGATTGTTCGATGGAAAACTCGAAAATTAAACTAAACAGGCTAGGTACATCCTGTTTCGTGCGGCTTTTGCATGGCAAAATTCCCTGAACTTTCTCTGGCTTTTCCCATGACCAAAGTCAAAATTCCCTGACCAACCAGGGAGACAAACTTTTGAAACATTAGCTTAAAAACGCATTTAAACGCATTCTGAGGGTTAATGTTTAGTTTAAGTAGTAGTAGCCAGAAGTCCGATATTCAAAAAGGGTGGTGTGTAAAGTTCTAACAGGACCATTTGGTGGCGAGATGTTTCTGCTGCTATCAAATTTTTCCCTGACCAGACACCAAATTCCCTGACTTTTCCCTGATTCCCTGACTTTATTTAAATTCCCTGACCTTTCCATGACTCCCTGATTTTCCAGGCCCTGACCATATATGGTACCACCTGAGACCCCGATCGAAAGGGTACCATGTATGGTACCGTTTCCATATATGGTATCACCTGAGGCCTCGATCGAAAGGGTGCCATTTATGCTACCCCTTATGATTTGATCGAAGGGGTACCATATATGGTACCACCTAAGGCCTCGATCGAAGGGGTACCATATATGGTACCGGTACCATGTATGGTACCAATACCATATCAGGAAGTGGTATAATATATGGTACCACTTGAAGGTGTACCGGTACCATATATGGTACCGTTTCCATATATGTGTACTGGTACCATATATGTTGTTATTTCCCTGACTGTATAAGAAGACTTGACAAACGATTATAAAATCGGCGTACAAACTGTTTTTTTCCTTTACTAAGTGAAAAATTGGAATCCCAGTCTCGACCCGAAGCTGATCTAAAAGATATCGAAACATTCTATTTTTCTAATTCTGCGCCCTCTAACACAAGCAGCATTTACGGATTTGCGGTGCGTATTTTAGCAGGTTGCTGCCTGAGCCATGGACGACTAAAAACTACTGGACTGATCGCGCTCCCGACCGCTAATACATACTTAGGGTAATTTTTCAAGTCCATATCTTTGGAACCGTCCGACCACCAAACAATATTAATACATTTGTAGAATCCTCACGGTATCAGTAATCGAACGCAGTGCTCAATAGTTTTTCCATCGCGCAAATTAGGATTACTGATTACGGATAATAATCACTGTTGCGCAGATTAGGTTGCACCACAGTACCGAGGTCGGCCCCCTCTACATCTTTGGTCATAAGGCGCAAAGCGCTCTGACGCATCAGTAAGGAGTTATTTGCAAAAAACTCTGAATATACTGAATACATGGGAAACATGCTTTAACAGCAGAGAAGCGACCGTAAATAACAATATCAGACAAGATATTACGAACACTGAACCAAAATCACAGGAGAATGAAAGTAACATTACATACAGTTACCGACTACATCCAAACTTTGTTATCTTGGCTTGCGCACTGCATTTAGCACCAGAAGCAGTTAGGGATGGGCACGTAAATTAATTTTCGTAACGCGTAACGTAAATTAAGCGCCGATTTTTAATTTACGTTACGCTTAACAATTACCGTAATTAAAAAAATCCGGATACGGAAATTAAACGAATACGAAAATTAAAATTTAGCAATACGTAAATTAATTTCCGTACGTGAATTAATTTACGTTCCTAGCGTAAAACAGATTTTTCTGTTGAATCCTGAGCCCACCGCATTGTTTTGTTGTATTATAGGCATATTTTTGGTTACAACTGAAACTTAAATGCGACTTTAAAGGTTAATTTTTCGAAAATTTTTCGCCCTTGTCGCACAGAAGCCCAATCACACTCTTCGAACTGCTAAACCGGTTAATTTCGCTCAATTTCACGGTCGAAATATCTTGTAGATACGTTTTTGAAGGCTTGAATTTGTCAATATGTTACATTGTATGTCCCTGCATAAGAAAATAGGCAGAAAAGCCAGGCAACTATAAATTCATATGTAGGTGTTGTACTACTGTTGGAAAGTTCAGGGTTGAAAAATAGGTTCAGGTTCAAGTCAAAGCCAACATCGAAATTTCAGGTTCAAGTCCATCTTCAAAAAAACCTGGACAATAGGTTCAAGGTTCAAGTCCACCGATATCTCCAAAAACTGTAGACCTGATGATTTCGTGCAATCAGTGAATTTTGGTTTCTGGTAGAGTTTTAATTAAAATCAATAATAAAGTTTTAAAATCAGTTTCGGTCAGGATCAGTAGAGTGGTGTCAATTGGGCGTACGCATTTGATCTGGTGCCGCCGATGAAGTTTCGTGTTGTCTCTCTCTAATTGAGCATTACATTCAGGTGGATTTTCTCAAGGCTTGTCTTACGGCATGGCATGAAGAAATTGAAAGGAAGCCGCAAGCCATGTCGATTGAAGAAGCGTGCCAACTCTTGGACCTGACTTTGGAGGAGGCTGGGTAAGCTCGCTGCTACTGACGGTCACAGTTTAACGGCTATGTTCAGTGCTAACGAATCTGTGATACGACGTGCTTATTTCAAACTGGCGCAGAAATACCACCCTGACAAGAACCCAGAAGGACGGGTAGGCTTTCCTTTCTATTTCCTTTTGATGGGAATCGTGTTTTCAGGACATGTTCGAGAAGATCAATTCGGCTTATGAATTTCTGTGCAGTAAAGCGTCCAGAACTGCCGTTGGTCCTGACCCGGCTCGCATTGATATTTAGCAAGTGCAAGGAAAGGGGATTGAATTAAGCCGAATGGCTATTTTAGAACTCAACCCTATCTGCTAGTAAAACGTGAAAGGTCGATGCGACTGCTGTATGTATCGATCTGTGGTTGAGCAGAAGCATTCATTTTATTTCTACAACACATACTGTACGTAGTTAGAGACAGAGTATTGACATTGAATAGATACCAGTAATACGTGCTGTAGGTACAGTTACAGTATACGTAGATGCAGTTCAAAACGGCACTTGTTCAGGATAAATCTGAGACAGACTGATTAGTTCCCCAGACATCGTGCGAGCGACCATTTTCTTGACAGAAACGTTGTCTCCACCGGCCAACTGCTTTGACCAATCGGCCTGTGGTCTGGGCGCAGTCGCAGTGGACAAGCAGAAACGTCGCGCCGACCCTATCTTCTTCTGGTCTCCTGCGCCCGTCTCTTTAGCTGCTGTCGACCGCTTGCTTGGCTTTGGTGAACGCCATCTAGTGGTCCTGCTGGACGACACCATTCGCTGACACTCATTCAACGACGAGATCTGGTATTTGGATGAGTTGGCACTGATTGGATGTCGGTCCGTTTTTCTCTCACCCTTACTTGGTTCTTGCCGACAGACAGCGCTGCGAGTCTGATGCTGGTCGAAACTGTACTGGTAGTAGGACGTCTTCAAGTGTTCCGGGACCACGTACTTATTGCCTCGTTCTCTACTCGGCAAACGGAGCTGTGTTGGCGACCCGTTGCAGTGTGTTGACCGACGCTCTAGCTGTGGCGCAACCTCAGCAATTGCAGGCAAATCAGCTCTGGTCCTTGGTCTGAGATGACGGTAAGCAGACAGCTGAGCTTTAGACTTGACATCCTTCTCTCTGCTCATCGCATTGCATAGTCGATACGGACTCGATTGGTCTGCTGCTCTTGGTGAACGACCGGAAGGTTCTGCATCAGACAGGAGCCACTGGAAGTCAACCAGAGACGGCGCCTGGTACCGCGACAGCACAGACTTCGGTGCCACAGCACGGACTGGCGGAGACGCCACCGCACAGAACTCTAGTCCAGAATAAAGGTATCTGCTGCTGATCGGTGCCTGCGTCGAGTACCGGCTGTCACTCTCAGCAGTGTCGGCCGGTCTCGGAGCGTCTACCTGATAGACCGACTCTTCTTGCTCCCAGACTGCCTCTCTGTGCATTGAGTAAGTCAACTTGGTCTTGGTGGTGTCGGTCTGATTGCATTTCCGGATGGGCAACTGACAGCGGGTCTGGGAGGAGTGCAGAACATCTTTGCGCCACATATACTGCGATGCGATGAACTTACTAGCTCTCTGTTTGGCAACGTCAGTTGGCTTCTCTACCTCAGTTTGGTTGTCACCGCAAAAACGTAACTGTTGGAGATCTGAAGAGAGGTATTCTGATCGAGCCATTGCAACCACACAACACACCAAATACAAATGCAGACAAGGATGCAAATAAGTATGGCAGTTATTTTATTGTTGAACCATGAGGGTCCTGTTGTATCCGATGCATTAGCGTAAAAATACCACCCACATATGACTACCCGCTCACTCGCTTCGACACTGAAAAACCCAAAGGCCATCCCAGTACTATGCCTTTATTACTTGTACATGTTACCAGTAAAGAAGGAATGCAAGGCGACAAGAACACCCACACGGGTAAAGGCACAGGTATGAGAATAAATACAGTACAGGTAGGGTACAGTTCTATACGAAAGGTTCCAACAAAACGGTGTCAGAAATTACGTCAAATGATTGGTGATTGCACTTATGGCTATGTAGAAAAGTTAGACATGACTGGAACCTAAATACGGTACTGAGTAGTATCTAAGTAGCTCAAGATAAGATCAATTGAAATTTCTGACCGACCGGTTTTCTTGGATACCCTCATATCACAGATCCATTTGTGGTTTACGTAGTTCCGGTAGTGAGAGGAGATACAACCGATCTGGTTAACATGAGTGTATAGTTGGATGGGATCAGCGGTGTTCGTTATCCAATTTTACTTCTGGTGGTACCACCTGTCGTTGATCATAGGACATACCTGCAGTCAGGTATCCAGCCACCTGGCTACCACCTAAAGTCAGTGAGCATTAGAACTGTAACTAATTTGGAAAAACCGCCCCTCTACCTGCACCAAACCCCACCTCCAGCCCGACTGAGGCGAGCTTATATACTGTATATTTAAAAGTCGTGAGTAGCAAACGACCGAAATCGGATTTTTGGGTCAGATCGGAATTTTCCGGAATTCGGAACTTTCCCAAGATCGGCTTAAAATTTGGGAATATTCTCTTTTTCACCAACAAACAGTGTTGACGCATGCATACCCTTTATAATTTCATACATCTCTAATCTGTCTCATCATCTCATCTCAGTAGCATCTGCATTAAAATCGCACTACCAATAACTGTAATCGAAAGCACGCAAGTTCAAATATAAAACAACAATTTTTCAACGTTCTCCGGCTTTATGCGTCTTCTGTCCCCTTTCCCATACATGTAACAGGGGGTCTGCCCTCCTCCCCACTTAGGCCAGACCCCCCCCCCCCCGAGACGATTTTCCCGCCCCCCCCTCCGACTTTTCTGGCAAGTAATTTTTTGAGTAAATTTTAGCGATTTTTGTACAATTTCAGACACAAAAATTGCCAAAATCGCCTGCAAACAGCACTTTTTAGCTGTATTTCAGCCCAAATTAGCGATTTTTTGGGATGTTTAGCCAAAAAATCACGATTTTTTCAATACGTAAATTAATTTCCGTACGTGAATTAATTTACGTTCCTAGCGTAAAACAGATTTTTCTGTTGAATCCTGAGCCCACCGCATTGTTTTGTTGTATTATAGGCATATTTTTGGTTACAACTGAAACTTAAATGCGACTTTAAAGGTTAATTTTTCGAAAATTTTTCGCCCTTGTCGCACAGAAGCCCAATCACACTCTTCGAACTGCTAAACCGGTTAATTTCGCTCAATTTCACGGTCGAAATATCTTGTAGATACGTTTTTGAAGGCTTGAATTTGTCAATATGTTACATTGTATGTCCCTGCATAAGAAAATAGGCAGAAAAGCCAGGCAACTATAAATTCATATGTAGGTGTTGTACTACTGTTGGAAAGTTCAGGGTTGAAAAATAGGTTCAGGTTCAAGTCAAAGCCAACATCGAAATTTCAGGTTCAAGTCCATCTTCAAAAAAACCTGGACAATAGGTTCAAGGTTCAAGTCCACCGATATCTCCAAAAACTGTAGATATTTTGCGCTGCTTGCAACTTTTCTGAGCTATAAGCCTTTCTACTGGCAGAAAAACATACATCAGACTTTACAGCGCAGTGTACTTTCGTTTTCTGACAGTTTCAGTTTGAAAATAGGTATAAAAACATGAAATCTTTAAAATTTTGTGCAATCCAACCGAAAATTTTACATACTTTGCCTAAAAATTGCAGTTGAAATTTGAACCTGTTGAAAAAGTCCAATGAAACGGAACAGGTTCAACTCCGGCTGAAATAAATTAGGTTAAGGTTCAGGTTAAAGTCCACAAATTTCAGGTTAAAAACCTATTAATAGATCCAGGTTCAGTCGGACTTGCCAACAGCATGTTGTACATTTAAAATGCATTCAAACAGAGAAGTGAAGTTACATAGTTTTCTTCACTACTAATCTTATATGTAAGTACTGTCATACGTTTAACCATCCATCAGTGCGGTGTGCGGTGTGCGGTAGGTAGACTACAGTCTGTAGTACGTACGTAGTTGGCTAGTTGCTGCGCAGTTATAAAACCCTCAGCAGCTACAGTAATTCAGCCAAAAAACATACCCACATTTCATTCCTTCCTTTTGGTGTGAAGTTAGATTTCAAAAATACGAATGCAATTCCAATCGAACAAACACAGAATTAAAATTTGCATTGCATACAGTTCATTTTATAATTTTTTCCGCGATATTCGATTGCTACTACCTACTAGCAATTTTTGAAGAAAAATGAAAATTAATTTACGTTTGGCTGGAATCTTATTCGTTACGACGTTACGGAAATTAATTTACGTAACGCGTTACAGCAAGAAATTGGCCGTTTTAATTTCCGTAACACGTTACGATTACGGAAATTAAAATCTGGTAAAACAGAAATAACGTGTACATAAATTACCGATTTTAATTTACGTTGCCCATCCCTAGAAGCAGTGAGCTTCTTGACGAGGTTTTCACACATGCAGTTGAAAAATTTAGTGACGAGAACTGGGGCAAACAACTGACCCTGCAGACAACTACCAAAAATACGTACATGTACTAACTACTAGGCAGTTTAAGAATCTTAGATAGTTTTTAGTCGTCCATGCCTGAGCCGTTGAACAAACTTGAACAGCAACCATATCCCTTCTTACGAGCAGACCGTGCACCTGGTGCACGCAACAATTTTTCATCACACAAAGCTCGGTCAGCTTCGCACGCGACCATCACGCATTTTCCCGGCCAGAAATGCGAATTGGCTCATCGGACATTTGGCGACCCTGCGCGAGACTTACTTAACTTAATTCGCTTTCCCCTAGGTCGGGGCGTTGCGGAGCCTCAATGAGTGCAGAGCCCGCCTCCACTGCTGTCGGTTCTCAGGGTTTGCGCGTATCTCTTGCAGATCATCTTGGATTGTATCTTTCCAGCGTGTTTTTGGGCGCCCAAGCGGTCCTTTCCAGCCAAGCTCTCGCCACTGGTCTTCATATAGCAGTCTAGGGGTTGCGTCTAGACGCGGCCCTGCGCGAGAGCGATATAAAATAGGCGAACCAAAATTTCGGATCAGGTGTAGCTAGGGGGAATCAGGAACTGATCCCGAACAGAAATTAATGTTTCTGATGATCATAATTAATTATAAATTAACAATTTTTATCGATAAATACCGATTATTTTTTGGAAAAATTTCTAAACCGTCCAAATAAATTGGTCGTGTTATATATTCTTTTAAGCCCTTCTCCTAATGAGTCTAATGATCACTACACCAGCATAGGGCACGCCCGGGGGGCCCTGTTTTGCCAAATATAAAAGTACCCCTAGAGACGCATCACTACAGGCACGCTCCGGATGGCCTGTTTTCCAAATATAAAAATACCCCTAGGGGGACGCATCAGTACAGGGCACGCTCTGGAGGGCTGTGTTGCCAAATATGCAAATACCTCTAGAGACGCATCAGTATAGGGCACGTTCCCGAGTCGTATAGTTATACAAAAGTTAATTGATA
>JASANB010002274.1:0-49938 GCA_030248155.1 Sabatieria punctata
TGCAACCGAATCGCTCTTGTTCTTTGCCAAAATCTGTTTCGACTTTGAGGGCAAATATCCCACCCAACAACTAAGCAGAGTGTCTTAAATAAAACTTACGAAGACAGGTCAACCGGACCACATCTAAATTGGGGTCTGAGAGCAGATTTCCGCAGAAAGCGCAGTTGGGATCGTAGTCGCTATCCTGCAGCCACTGCAGATAAGTCTGCGCCACGCACTGCAATTAGTAATTAATTAATTAATTAATTAATTAGGGATTTTGAGGTGAAGATAGATAGATTACCTTTTCGTGTGTGCTAACCAGACAATGCAAACAGACGTTGACTCTGTGCTCGTAGCAGAATAGATTGGTCACCTTCCTTCTAGGACACTTGCACAGACCCATCCTCTCCTCACTCTACTTGCACTAATGAGCAACCATTTACTTATTTACTAGAGCTATGGGTAGTGCTAGATTTATTTATTCGGTTCAGCAGCCGGAGCCAGCTATCCGATCCGAATCCGACTGAAAAACTGTCATAGATAACCTCGCATCCAGTTTGGCCGCTGATTTTATAATAGGCCTCGATGCGAAGACAAAAAATTTGCTCGTGGACTGATAAAGCTGTTTTTTTTGGAGAGAACAGTTAACCCGACAAGCTGCCAAGCATAACAACAAACAAAATACAAAAAAGAATAGAACGAAGAATTATGCAACCAGATTAGAGGGAGGGCTCGGCCGTTTGTCCGGCTTTTAAAGCCCTCCTACCCTTCAAAAACTTACACAGGGAAAACGTCTTTTGAGATAGGTATGGCCAACGGTTTTCAAAAATTCACGCTACAGCAAAAAAATTATGCTAAAACCGCCGATAACATGACCGGATGCGATAATTTACGCAAAAAACCGCACTTGATTCCATGAAAAATTAGAAAAATGCGATCTAAAATCATTTGTCTGCGAAGAACTTTTGTATGGCGCACTTGGTACCATTTTTATTTATGGGCAATAGATTTGAATAACTAGCGCTACAAGGAAAAATTTATGCTAAAACGGCAAAGCATGACCGGATGCGATTATTTACGCAAAAAACCGCACTTAATTTCATGAAGAATTGGAGAAATGCGGGTTCAAAACAGCCGCGTGGGTCAAATCGCGTAAATTAGTGTTTATAACTTGGTCGCCGTCCCAGCGGCGGCTGATTTTCTATGGCGCAAGTTACGAAGGTGAAACCAACTTGATTGTTTAAAATCTACTAGAAAGATGTGAATATTCGTCGCCCAGCTAAATTAATGCGAAAAAGTATGATTGCAAGTGTTGGGTACAATAAAAGCCTGAAATGGCAAAAATTAAGGGTTACAGAAACTTCAACACCGTTTGTGGGGTTAACGGCAAAGAGCAGAGAGCAAATTCTTATATCATTCGTAAGTCTGAAGTCTACTGTACACGGAACCGATTGAACATCTTGCGCCGAATTTGTCGTTTTTTCACAAGAACAAGGAGCATGACAAAAAACCACGAAAAAGCCGATTTTCAGTAGTTAAGAAAGAATCGAATTTGTGGGGACAGCGTCAAACTGAGCTAAGAAAAAAAGCGGTGCTAAATAGGTAACGAGGTGCGCTGATTTTAAATCCGGTTGAACAAAATTTGAATCAACTCTCCTTTTAGCAGAAAATGGCCATTGAAAAACGACGAATTCAGTTTTCGAGAGGAAAATGCCCTTTAACGACAGACTTACGATTCAAAATGCATCTTATTCGATAGCTCACACTCTGTTTCATATAAATACATCACATCCACCTATCAATAACGGAACACAAAAAAGCATTTGCGCTTGAAGTTGCAAAAACCGTTTTGGACCACTTTTTGGCTGTGATTTTGTATTTTCTATTCCGCGCCGCGCGGACGTGCTTTGGCCATCCCTATTTGAGATACGTTACTGCGATCTGTTAACGTACAGTTACAGATCGCATAACAAGATCGCATTTAGCGTAGTAACGATGTGATAATGCGGCGCGGCGCCTCTGACTGATGATGCGTTAAATGAGATCTGCTAATGTACATTTACAGATCATCTGCAACAATCGCATTAGCAGATCACGTTAACCGTGCTACTACCGTCAGCACTGCGTTCTGGAATGGCTTTGGTTGATTCGTATTTAACGCATTTAACGCATTAACGATGTGCTAATGAGATCTTTGTAGACAGACCGTCTTACGATAGTTAAATACGATGACAAGCTACGGTTAATGCGATTACAAGGCACGGTTAATGCGATGACAAGCTACGGTTAATGCGATTACAAGGCACGGTTAATGCGATCTCTAACTGTACATTAGCAGATCGCAGTAACCGTATGTCAAAAGACGTTTTCCCTGTGTTACATCCAAATTACAGTATGGATGCGATTTCTAAAAACAGAGACTGTGTGTACATTAAGTTTCTACGGAGAGGCTATTGCAAATGTTAATAACTCGGGTAGCAAAAAGTTTTCGCGAATATCCAAGTTTGTACGTTTTACAAACAAGTTTAAATTGTATCTTTGACAAACTAAAATAAAAAACCGTTCAATTGGCTAGTTAACCAGTTCACTAAGTAAAGTCAAGTGTTGAAACTATAGAAAAACATAACAGCTACGAAATTTTAGGCGTTCAGAAGAATTATTATAGTTATTTATTACGGACAACCTATTACTGCTTGATGTTCACAGATATGAAGCATAAATTTGAAAATGATAAGTAATCGTAGTCCTAGCTAGGTATGATTGTCGCATATTTTTGCGATTCAGAAAACATGTTGGTACGTACATATAGTGTGAATGTGCTGATTCTGAACGAATACAGTCTAAGCTGATTAACTTGATTTTACTGTACCAGTTAACTACTGCTGCGTAATTCATTACGTCATAAAAGACAATTCATTGCTGTTGACTACGTTTTCGTAGTTTGCTATACTCGCCTGTTTCAGTGAGAAATCCCTATTCCCTATCTCTTTCGCCTCCACCTGGATTTCTTTTCTTCGCAACTCTCCTCATTGATCAGCGCCCGTTTGAAGCAATAGGATGCGAAGTTCAGCAAAAGTTTAATACCGTTTACCGTAAAATAACCAACACACGTTGATGATATTCATTCGATTTTGCAATAGGTTTGTCTTCTCCCGGCGGAAAATTCGGATAAAGGGTAACGTGGAAGTAGAAACCAAAGAAGAAATCGGAAAAACGACTGTAAACAATTAAAAAAGGCTTCAAAAACACCGATTTCTCTTAAATATCAGCAGGGGAGGCGCCAAATTCGGCTACCAAAGACCATTTACAGTCAGACACTTGCCGCCGTTTATCGCAGCGGCACCATACAGTATATAATAGTACCGGTAGTAGTATATAATAGTACACAAGTTTCTTGCCGCAAAGAGTTGGTCGTCGGCGCAAAGCTCCATCCAGGCCACCGAAAGCTGGTGACAGCCAGACATGGGCAAAGGGGGGGGGCTGAGGGGGGGGTTGGCCCCCCATCAGGCTCTGATCTACCCCCATCAGCCGGCCGCTACCCCCCATCAGGAATTTTTGGGAAGAATTTTGTATAGAAAATTATGATAAAAATATGCCTGGAATAGGCGTAAATGAGCTCAGAATAGCTAATTTTAACTTATTTTAATGAAAAATAAGCCAAAGAACCCTGATTTTCGCCAAAAATCGGACTTTTTGGCTTACCACCCCCTCAGCCCCCATCAGGCGCTCCTACCCCCATCAGCCCCCCCCCTCAGGAATTGAAAATTCTACCCCCATCAGCCGAAATGCTAGCCCATGTCTGGTGACAGCGAGTAGGTAAAATGAACCGACTGGATCTGCCTAAGCACCGAAGCCGCTCCACAAAGCATGCGGCGTTGGAGAAGAAGATCTACGATGTCAGAAGCTGTCTGAGAAACCAACTATGCCGGGAGCCCTCTGGCATATGGGGCACCGGAGCTGTCAGCATCATGGCATCAACACCCTGGTGACCGTCACCCAGCAGCATGGCTAGCAGTGGCTGGCAGTGAAAGAAGGGCAACGTCCGAGATGACGAATCACAGGGGTCGCGAAATGGACCCCGAGTCTGATCATAGGCCGTAAGGACCCCGTACATCGGATCGGATCGGAGGGTCCCTAAACTGTTTCGTGCTAGGGTAGGGGAGTTGATCTTTCTAGCTAGGAGGTAAGCCTAAACCTCACTTGTACATGTATTTGCGTGGCATGTACAAAAAAGTGTAGTACAGGTATTTTCTTCACTATACATCGACCGAATTTCTCTCAAATAAACAACCGAAGCCCACTTGACATTGTAGGAGTGAAAGGCGATCTAATCACATTAATAAAACTGTCAAACCCACCCACAAACCGATCGGTTCGCACGCACAAAACATGTTTGCCACGTGCAAAACCTGACTTTTGCCCCCGCACGCTCTGCCTTAAAAGCCTGGCAGTTGGCCTAGAAGTCATTGTCGATTTACAGATTGTTTTATTGTCTTCTAATTTTAAACCATGATCAAACCAGCGATACTGCTGTTTCTTGTTGGTCTGGCTGTTCTACCTAGCTGGATTGAAGCTGCCCAATGTGGCGCCAAGCTTACCCAGCTAACTTCTTGTGTGAGAGAGGCCAGAGACGAAAAGAGAGAGGGGAAACCGGAAATCGACAAGAAGAAACTGAAAGAAACTATCAAGGCTTGTTTTACTGAGTGAGTTGGAAACCAGCTTTCAACTGCCGGCTTTTCTGTATAAACGCCCCCTCTGGGCGTTAATACATACTAATACGCCCATGCGAAGGGAGCCTACCATACCAAAATTGTACTAGTACTATAATCAATCTTTGAATTTAGTATTAGTACCATATCAAACCAAATTCAAAACAGCTCCTTCTATACTATACTATACCATACCATATCAAAATCGAACGCCTTTACCAGATAGTTTTATTACTAGAATTATGATTTTGGGAAGGCCTTTTCATTTTAGTACTAGCTTGTTGGCTATTTTTTTAACACTTTTCAAATGCGTCAAAATATATTGCCAATCCTTTCGGCATGTTTTGAAAGAACGAAAGAACTCAAGAAAGGTGGATTGAGCATAATTTCCAAAGGCTTTTATTACATTATCGCAGCAAACTACCACTACTGTACCAAATTCATACCAACCAAATTCAAACTGAATTAGATAGTACTATACCATACCACATCGAATTCAAATTGCCAATTTTATATTATACCATACCATAACAAACTCAAAGTTTGAATTTGGTAGGCATCCCAGCTATGGCAGCTTATCCCAGCATGGCCGCTTATCAGATAAAACATTTGTCTTTGAAGATATAAAATAAAAACTATTATGATAAATGGGCTAAAAAGCTAAAAAATTCGGGGCTAAAAGAAGAGTTTCTGTATACAAACACGAGTTCCGATCGGACTCGGAATCGGAATTTCTGTCATTCCCTATGACGCGTTGGCCGTCAGTGACTGACTTTATAACAACATAGCGCTGAAATATAAAAACAAAAGATATCTTCTAGTTCCGGCTGCAAAGATCCCCAGCCTGAAGACGACGATGACGATGAAGATGGCGGTCCCTCCTCCAAACTGGCCAAGAAAGTTCTCCAGAAGCTGGAGAAGTTCGGGTTCAAGATAGATGGCGTGACCGACAAAAACTTGCTCAAGGTTCTCGAGTCAGTCAAGGCTTGTGGCAAAGAAATCAAGGACGAGATGAAGCCAGAAATTGAGAAATGTGTCCAGGGCAAAGATGAGCAGCTTAGCGACTTCACCTTCCCTGACAGGTTGGAGGAGGTTGATGAAGATGAGGACGGTGAAGGCGACGATGAGGAACAAACTCTCCGGCGACTGATGCGCTTCTTGAGAGGGGGCAAAGGTCGAAAGGGCAAAGGCAGGAAGGGCAAAGGCAAAGGTCGCGGCGGCGGTGGGCGCATGCTGAAACGGTCAGTTTCTACAAATTTACAAATTTCTATTTTTTTTTGTTTTGCATTTTTTTCATATTTTTCTCAATTTTCTATTTTTTCAGCGCCAAGCGTCTGGTAGGTGCTGTCTACAACAAGGAAATCTGTGCTACAAGCGAAGCCAGAGATAAAGCCCAGAAATGCATAGAATCGGCGGTGGATAAAGTGATCCCGAGCGAGCTGAAATGTCTGAACCCGGTTGAACTGATGTTCAAGAAAGCCGGAAAACGGGCCAAGTTCTGCGAGCAGCGCGAGAAATGTCTAGAAGCGTATGTTTAATTAATTTTAAACTCATTCTATTATACCATGGGAAACCCTAGAACTGTTGGAAAATAATGTTACTAAGACGCGACCGCAAATTACTCAAATTTACGGCCCTTCCAAAAGTTGCCAAAAATTTCGTACTTGGACAGTACCGCAATTACCGATTTAGCTATTATACGATACGCAATTACGCTTGTGCTTAGTTTTAGGCTCAGGTTTAGAATCAGGGTTTAAGTTAAGCTTTAGTATATGCTCTAACTTTGCTCTAGACATAATATGGTTAGGCTTAAGTTAAACAGATCAGCCTACGTGCCAAGGGGGCAAGTGGTCTTGTATGATTCACCAGACATCGTCGCGTCAATTAGCATTTACTTGCATTTCCCGGTCCGACCGTAAATTGCCACGCTACCGTATCTACTCACTAAATTCGTGTCCAAACCCCTAACCAATTTAAACAAACAGGACTTCCAATAGATTCACTTGGTATAGTTCTATTTTTACTTACTGTTTTAGGCTTGGAGAAGAGTGTGCGGAAGCGAAGCAAAAGGCCAAAGGCTACATCTGTGAGTGCGCATCGGAGGAGCTGGAGAAATCGTTGGAAAGCAAGATCGAGGACTTCAAGCAGTGTCTGAACAAGCAAGCAGGAGTGAGCATTGAAGACCCGAACCGAATCTTCAAGAAGGCATTGGGTCGATTCGGAAGAAGAGCTATGAGAGGGGCGTGTGAACGGGCCGGAAAGGGACGTCGATTTGATCCTTGCGATCCAGAGAGTAGAAGGGAACGAAGAAGAGGAGGGGATGAGGAGGAGGAAGAGGGGGGTAGAGGCAGACGGAGGGGCAACAGAAAGGGAAAGGGGTGGCGGAAGGGAAGAAAAGGACGCAAGGGAAGAAGGAATAACTAGGATGATAGGATGCGTTATGTAAATTTTTGTCTTTAGTCTCTTGTGTTTGTGTATAAGAAGATTTTTTAAGTTTTGATTGCTATTTGAAAGTGTGTTGATTTTTATATGATATCAGGCACTCAGCGTACCACCACTACCATCATAAGGCGTTGCTGTCTGACTATTTTTGTAATATATTACATATGTACTATATTATCGTACACGTTATTATTCTTTGCTTGTTATACCGTAAAACTTCAAATAAAAGCGCACGCTCCAATAGTAGCGCCCTGTACGGACAGCCCGAAAATATAAACGCGCACTACTACTATCAACGCTTTGTACGTGTTTCCAATGTAGAATACTGTCCCTTTGAGACAATTTTCTTTGATTAAGCTTGCAAACATTAGTCAGACTAAAACTCATAAAAAGATTGGTTGTGTTTAAGACAAAAATACCCTGTATTTTCAGAAAAATGAGGATACCTGAGGATGGCCAATGTAGCATTGAAATTATATACGCGCACGCTCCAATACTAGCGGCCCAAAAGCAATCACGAATATTATCAGAAGTTTCCGGTAATTGTTCTGTTCTGATAACGATATTTGTACGGAATTGCTATATTATCGTCGATTATTATATATTTTATTATATTTTGCTTGATATATCTGTACATACAATAAATAATGAACAAATAGTACAACTTTATCTGTCAACTTCCGGCAACTCTATAACTTCCGATTTAGGTTCTTCTTTAGTATTCAGTCTCATACTGCACGCATATTCATTGCAGTAACAGCTCAAAACAGTGGGCTCTCGATTGGTCAATTTCTCCTTCAAAAACAATTGTCTTTTCTCTCTCTCCACCACACTTTTCTCCAACCAATCGTCCACCAAACTTCTTCTATTCTTGGCCTTCAAGTAGACGCACGAATAAACCACCGGACAAACATCAGACTGTCGTTTGATCAGTCTGTAAATTGGCTCCAACTCAGTACCATTGGGCCTAGGCATCTTCTCTTCATGCTCCAGCTGGATCGACTGAAGCGGCGCGTCGACGCACCGCTTCACGCGTCGGACGCGCGGTGCGTCGCGCGCAGGTTCGTCGCCGCACGGACACGGCACCAATTCGCCTGCGAACGAAAGCCAAATCAAAGCGAAAAGTACTGCAAAGGTGAATACCATAACAGAAGTCGGCAAAATGGACAGTTTTAGACGTGCAACAGGATGTGGACTGACCCAGCGATTATGCGAGAGTCGAGTTGGGCGGCCGACAGTTGGTGTCGCACTAGAACTGCACGCCAAATTAGTGTTTTTAGGCGAAGTAAACAACCAACGCATACTCTGGTTGATTTTGACGTCTAAATACGTTTGTGAGAAAAGAAAATTTATGGAGCTCGAAATTCGGCAGACCTTTTTTAAGTAACATGCCGTTTGTACAATACGGTTAAGATTGACTGTAACAGTCCGGCAATTAACGCCGTTTATGGTACTGGCACCGGTACTACTGTACAGTAATACTATATGATGGTACTACTCCCTTCAAATTTCATAGTGGGACCATGTGACAGCGGCACTCATGGCCATGGGTATATTATTATGTAGTGGCACCAGCCTACTGTATGTAGGTAACCCTGTAGACCTCCTGTGACCATACATGTAACAGGGGGGTCTGGGGGGTCTGCCCCCCACCCGACTTAGGCCAACCCCCCCCCCGAGACGATATCGCCGACCCCCCTCCGATTTTTCTGGCAAGTAAATTTTTGAGCAAATTTTTGCAATTTTTTACAATTTCAGACACAAAAATTGCCAAAATCGCCTGCAAAACAGCACTTTTTGGCTGTATTTCAGCCCAAATTAGCGATTTTTAGCACAAAAATTGCGATTTTTTTTGATTTTTGAGGGTTTTTGTGCCCTACCCCCCTCCCAAAATTTTGGCTCAGACCCCCCCCGGCCGGCGCCAGACCCCCCCCAACCCCCCTCCCCCATCGGCGGATGACCTGTTACATGTATGCCTGTGACATGTATGTACCGGAGAGTGCTGCATAGGGTACCCCTCCAGATAGCGTACCCGGGGTACACTAACTGGCACTTAGTGCCGGATTGTGTACCCGGGGTACACTATTTGGAGACAGATTTTATGTCATGGGTGTCCAAAATTTCCAACATTAGATTTAAAGCAGGTCTACGTATATTTTTTTCGAATTTTCAACCGTTTTTACTGATACAAACCTCACAAGAATGGAAACTTTGACCAACCACTCTCATTTTCATGGCAGAAACAGTAATCTCGTTTGGAAAATTGCATTTTTGCTCAAAAATCGTGAAAACAAGCAGTTTAACATGATTTGGCTAAGTGCCAGTTAGTGTACCGGGTACACTATCTGGATCTGATTTTTGTTGCGGAAAATGCTAAGTGCTGGTTAGTGTACCCGGGTACCCAATGCAGCACTCTCCGGTAGGTACCGGTATCATACAGGGTACCACCACAGTCCTCAAACGTCGGGGCACCATTATGTTGCCAAGCCTCCGCCGGTACATATCATACCTGTCACAGGGGGGTCTGGGGTCTGCTCCTACCCGACTTAGGCCAGAAACCCCCCAGATGGGCCCCACGAGACGATTTCGCCGACCACCCTCCTCCGATTTCTCTGGCAAGTAATTTTTTTAGCAAATTTTTACGATTTTTCACAATTTCAGACGCAAAAATTGCCAAACGCCTGCAAAACAGCACTTTTTTAGCGTACTTCAACCCAAATTAGCTATTTTTGATGACGATTTTTAGCCGAAAAATTGCGATTTTTTCGATTTTTGAGCGTTTTTAGTGTCCAACCCCCTCCCAAAATTTTGGCTCAGACCCCCCCCCGGCCGGCGCCGGCGCCCCAAACCCCTCCGTCTTCGGCGGATGACCTGTTACATGTATGGCATATAACATAACACCGTCACCATAAATGGTATGGTGTGAGTATCATAAACAGCGTTAAGCGCCTGATTGTACAGTGCAGTATGTAAAACAAATTTAACAAATCAAATTTAACATCAAAAATCAAATATAATTTAACATTTTTATTCTCGCGCATCAAATTTAGCGCGTTTACTTTACAAAGTCACCTAATCAAGCGCAATTTACAGATTTCGCATAGCAACCACAGCTACGTATGCAGGTAATTACGAAAATCTAGGTTTAGCTCGATATATCGATCAGAGTTGAAAAAAATAGTGGTCTGCCTTTAATGCACAAGTGTCTATTACTAATAATGGAAACGGCCCGGACAGCTCGACTCAGGAAAGCCAGGTTGCAACGGGACCTAGAACGGTTTTGGAACGACGAAATATCGGGCATTTCGGTCGGACCGTTGGAAGGAGATGAATCTATCTGGATTGCTACCCTTCAGGGTCCCCCTGGAACTCCTTTTGAAAACTCAGAACTACAGTTGCAGATTGAATTTCCGGACGATTACCCGTTTATGCCACCCAAAGTAGGAATTTTAGAATAAAATAAAGTCTAAATCTGCTTTTCTTTCTTAGACAGTCAAGCAGTTAACGCCGTTTATGGTACCGACACCATATAAGGTGCCGGTACCATACATATATGGTGTCGGTTCGGTACCACAAACGGCGTTAAGTGCCTGATCGTAAATTAATCGGTTTTAGCTAAAGTTCACGAGTCCAGTGTTTCATCCAAATGTGTGTCGGTCTACTGGAACTATCTGCATGGATATATTGAGAAAAAGATGGGATGCCAGTTTAGATGTGGCCACGGTGTTGATGAGCGTAACAATACTCCTTCAGGTACTATTATCTTGCTAGTGGACTTACATTTTACTGTTTACTAAATTATTTACTACAAATTCAGCTCTTCAATATGATTTATATTTTTGTTTTACTACCAAGCAGCTTTGATTTTACTAATTTTTGTTTTACTTATAATTTTACTACGATTTTACTAGTGATTAGGGACAATTTTGCATCAATGATGCCAAGATCTTATAAATAATTATTGTTGCTGCTAAATTGTTGCTAAATTTGATCATGATGCAAGGTTCTCAAGAACTCTAGAGACAAAACTATGTGAAATTCGACTCACAAAAGTGCACACAGACATCTTTCATTGCAAAATTGATTAAGAATTTGGCTGGAATTCACCGAAAACTAGTAAAATTTTCATTTTAGTATAATTTAATTTTATTTTTACTTTACTATTGGCTCATAATTTTACTTTTTAATATTATTTTACTACTAGCAAAATACCACTAGTATTGCTAATTTTTGTTTTACTATACTATAGTAAAATAACAGTAGCTTCAGGAACCAAATACAAAGCAAGCTGCCAATGAAGAAGCGGCTTACCTTTTCAAAAATGACGCTCATGCTTACGATAAGAAAGTGCGCAAGACGCTGCTTAAGAAAATCTGAGTTTATCGAAACTTTATTGCCAAGCTGCATGTATATATTTTTAATAAAGTAATGCAAAGTTTCGCGAGTCATTCCCATAGCCGTTTCTAATCTGATTCATCGTCATTACTTCCTGATTTGGTATGCTAATCTGTGAGCGCCTAAGCTTACAATAAATTGACAACAACATTAGACACGCTAATCCAATTAACACCAAAGAAATTGATACCAGAACTGGAATCAGAATCACAGTCGGAGGGCTCGTTGATTGGTCAGTAGTAGAATCGTTGCTATTGGTTGATCGAGTAGTGGACGTTGCTGATTGGTCGGTGAAAAAATCGACGGTCTTCGTTGATTGGTTGTTGTCGTCGTCGTCGTTTGACTTCGGTTGGCTAACAAGGGTGGCGTTTTCTGATTTTGGATCGGTTGTTACAAATTTTAGTGGCGGACCTTGTGAAGTGATATTCAAATATTCATCGATAGCAACTGTAGTATAATTAGCAGATAGGCAGCGGTCAAAAATTGCAATCAAAATCATCAAATAGATATACATTTCTTTTATCTGAATTCTAGCGCACACCAACCAACAGAGGAAATAATTCAATGAATGGCCAGCCGTAAAAAAGGTTTTTTTGCAAAAAGGCTGCTTAATCACGTTGTTTTTGTTCCGGCCCTACGTATTTCCCTGTTCAAACGATAACATAAACATTGCAATTTCATCTCTAAAGGTTAGTTCGCCTTTCTATCGATACGTACTTTGAACAATTTGAACCGCTTTACACGGCTTTTTTTGTGCAAGACACGTATTGGGCCACAGTGACTTTAGTTTTGAACTTTTCGCAGAAAACGCATAGAGTTCCTCGAATTTTTCTCGTCGCGCAAGATCGAAAAGAGCTATAACAGACAAAAGTGGAAAACCGGTTTACAAAGAAATCACCAGTTAGATAGTTTTAGTACTGCGCGCACTTGTAAAATAGTTGTTTAGTGCGTTGACTGGAAAAGGTAAAATGAACTGTCGACTAATAATGCAAGTTTCCGTGTTTGGTAGCAACTTTCTAGTCTTTGTAAGTTTTAAAATTAAATAAAGCTCGTTTGGAAGTTAATCGAACTTTTAGATTACGGGTGTGGCGCTACTAGTCCTAAGTTTGGACATCTCTGTTCGGTATGAAAAGAGACTAAAATTGGAAGAAATCATGCTTGAAGCACAAGTTTCTGGCGTCGATCTGGGTCAAGTACAGTACCTTTTTAGTTATGGATCACAATTGGTATTCCTAAAAAGTCAATCTTCTGTCTAAACTAAACTGTATTCTACTTGCGCTTGTAATCTCTGAAAAGAGCGTCGTTTCAATCCAAATCCATTTCAAATCAACATAACATAAGCTACCGTGCCGTATAAAACGGTATATACGTGAAAGCCGGTCTTCGTGAAATTAAGAATAGCCGCGCTGGTTTTTGTTTTTCGTTTTATTTTTCGGAAACCATGAGTCGACAACAAAGATAAGATAGCGAACATAAAAATGCACAGAAGAAACGGAATATGCATTTTAGGAAGGCGACAAAAAATTACCTTAGGAATGGAATGAAGCTTGATCCTATTACCTAACCATCCTTTCTCCCTCTTATGAACTCTGCACTGCTGCCGCCGACCGAAGTGTAGAAACGAATAAAAATAATAAAAAGAAGAGCTATTAGCCAGCTTAGCCCCTTCCAAGTACAAAATAACTTTTTTGACTGTGTGTATTATGCGAATGCAATAATTCATGCCTCAACCAACTCAATTCCTCTGATTGAATCCGATAAAAAATTTTTCTTTTCGTCTTTATTTTTTCCTCCAGCGTTTAGCGCTGCGTAAGATCGGCGGCGTAGTTTACGTAGCTTACGGTAGCCTTACTTTTCGCGTCGAGATAATAAAACCTAGTTCAAATTGTGATGTCCCACCAGATGATCAAAGACAGAGTAGCGTTCAGAGATCACAAGCTATGCGCACATGAGTTTTAGGTGCAAAACGGGTTATCGCTACTTTGCGCTGTTGGATTCATCTTGTGTTTTGTTGCCATTCTGGGCTGTTGGGCTCTGAAGCGTGAAAGCAGATGTCTTCTAATGATAGTAACTATATTTATCTGCTGTTTTTTATTAAAATGTAAAATTCTTCTTTTAGCATTTTGGCTTTCTACTGATACTGGCAGTAATTCAGTTCGTGGCTTCCAGCACTCAACTGAACAGTCAGAAAAATATTCAGAAACACATTTCGCTGGCTTTTGTGTTGTCTTACAAAAACTTGCGCAATAAAAGTTCGACAAATATCAAGAGACTTCAGTTTGAGGTAAACATTTTGTTGGTACCATTTACTTTTTTCTTTATTTATTGCTACTTTAGCTTCATTGCTGTGGCATTAACGGCACAGACGAGAGTTTAGCTGGTCTAAGCCAAAACTGTCCTAATGGTTTGTATCGCGGCTGCGTGGCAGAATTAACGAAATTTGCTTGGAACTGGGTAGAAATGATAGGTCGGATCGGACTGGCAACTTTGTTGGTTGAGGTTCTGTATTGTCTAATTTTGATCAGCAAACCAATGAATAACTTTTGTTGTAGATTGTCGCAATGGTATTATCATGTGTGCTGGTGCATCTAATCGGCAAAGCTAAAACAGAATACGAAAGCTTTAGGTGATTTTCGTCCGACCTTCTGTATGCGTATGTACCCTCTTGAAGTCACTCTAAAATAATACCTACTCATTTCTGAAGAGCGAACGACAACAGAAATACGAAAATTTGTGTGGCGTGTTAGTTTTTACATCTTTATTAGGGTGGTTTAGTGCGTGTTGGAATCTCAGGGAACACCAGTTCTATGAGACAGCACTGTAGGTGTTCATATAAAGGGGTGATTTGAACGGAAGAACACTAGTGAAACAAGCAATGAAGCAATGCTTGACGCAAACCTGGCTTTTAGCTAAACGGAAACAATAGGTAGCTACATCATACACCAAGACCAAAAATATGTAACCGATCATCATCATCTGTCTAAGGGGCCGTCCATAAACGACGTCGTTCCAAAATCCCGATTTTTCGGCCCCCCCCCCAAAATCGCCTTGCGTCGTTTCGTGCGGTCCCCCCCCCACTACGGCAACGTCGCTTTCGGTTTACCCCCTCCCCGAGAAAAGGGCTGCACATACAGTTGTGTCACGTTTTCTTGTTGCCATACAGCGCTATTAATTGAATATATCCATACAACCACTCCAGGAAGCTATTCTGTATGTAGAAACGTTTGACAGAATGTGCATAAATCGAAAATAATGCAATCGAAGTACCCTAAACTTCCGAAAAAAGCGACGTCGTTCTTTGCTACCCCCTACTGACCGGTGCATCGTCTATCGTCGCACTTCAGCTGACTCCCCTCCCCCCTCTGCAAAGACGTCGTTTATGGACGGCCCCTAAGAGAAAGGCTCGAGGTGTGGGTTTGAGCAGCAGCATCCTATGGTGGAGGTATGAAGAAAAAACAACTGTTTATTTTACTCTTCAATCAATCAAATTACAGTTTTATGTTTTAAACTCTGTTTTAAAGGCATGTTTCAAGGCTAATTTTTTCAGATTTTTCTCGCTCTCTTCAACAAACTAATATACAAACACCGTAAATTTCAGTCAATTTTTCACAATGAAAACCGCACTGTCAGATTAGGAATGGCTCAGGCTCACACACAGCTAAAAATTGTTACAGGTTCTGCTTTCACTTGAAATTGTAAAAAAATTCACCTAAGATTACTTCCACTAAATTTCGGTTGTTTTTAATCAGGCAGAGAGAGAAGTCATTTCATGAGAGTGTCTCCAAAGTCCAAATGTGATGCAGGTCAGGAGTGAAAACTCCCCAAAGCTCAGGTTAATACTGTGCGAATTAAGCTAATGATCGTAATAAAGCGATCAATTTAGCTAATCGAGTGCGCTAGCTGGTACCCTAGCGATGGAGAAGCTGACAAAAGGTTCAGCTACGTATATCAAATCGATCTCTGCTTTATTAGACAGCGGCTATACAACGTGTGATACGTAAATTTCGAACTTGTCCTGTCTTTTAACAAATTAGTCAAGCCTATTAATGAGGCCAAAGGATGAATTGTCTTAATCTCAAACTTCTCTTGCTTCTACTCATCACCTCAGTCCTTTTAAGCTTGCCATTTTTGGTCGCCGAAAGGCGTTATGTGCGTCAGACGTTTGTTCACATCCAGAATTTCTACGCCAACCTGCGAAATTATTCACACTTTCTTCCCAAATACGTTGTGGGAAACGATTCAATTACTAATGGCAAGAGAAAGAGATCTATTAGAAAGTGGAACAACTCTTGCGGTTTACTAACAGTGGGCAGAATGCCTGGACGACTGGGAAATCTCATGTTCGCTTATGCATCTCTCTACGGTTTGGCAGTCAAAAACAAACGCCAACCATACTTTCTGTCTGGTTATTTGAAAATTCTGGAAGATTCTTTCGATTCACTCTCAATCGTACGTCAGGGTCCTAGTGTGCAAACGATGAAAAAGCTGAGGAACAATGCAGAGGGAATAGCCGATTCGCGTTTATTAAAAATTCCTTGTCGCGGAAATACAGTTCTAACCGGCTTTATGAACTCCTACAAATACTTCTGGCCGTTATTGGACGAAATTAAACAAGAGTTCAGCTTCAAACCAGCCGACCAATCACGTTGCGACAAAGCGTTGCACGACTACAAAGACAAATTTAAATGTACCGTAGTTGGCGCGCATTTGCGGCGAGGAGATTTTCTCAGCGCCGGTAATCGGGGTTACGGTAGAGCTCCGGCCGACAAAGATTTCTTGGCTAGGGCGATAAACTATTTCCGAGAAAAGCTTCGAAATTCTAGCAATTGTCTACGGTTCGTATTGCTGGGCAACGAACCGAAATGGAACAGGGAAAACGCGCCAAATTCGAACGACATTATTGTGCCCGAATTGGGCACTGCCACTGTGGACTTGTGTATTCTGAGCAGAGCTGATCATCTGATTATAACCACTGGAACGTTTAGTCTCTGGGCTGGGTACCTAAATTCAGGAACTGTGGTTTATCAAAAGAAATTTTACCTCAAGCAAAATTCGGCCTACCAGAGAACTATTAAACCAAGTGATGTCTACTTACCTCACTGGATTGGGATGTGATAAAAGAATTTGTACAAAAAATTGGTTCGGCCTAGTTAGGTCTACGGGTAAATTAGCATGTTTAGTGGAGTTTTGTTGCTGAATAGCACACCCGGGGCCTACCGGGTGTGTAGGGACTGCAGAATTGGACAAGGAACTGGAATCAGACCCGTGAACCACACGCCGAACCAGCTTCAACCTTTTACTACGCTGCTTTTATGCGGTGTCGACAATTATGAAACGTTAATGCGACGGGTTCTCGTACTTCGCTTTATGTAAATTGCTGCACGGAACGGAATCTATCTGTTGAGGTTTTTCGCAAGGTGCAATAGAATTTAGAGTGCGAACAATACCTAAAATACCCAATACCCAATACCAATACCTGAGACCCTCAATACCCAATACCAATACCTGAGACCCCCAATACCCAATACTTGCATAGCTGGGCCAAAAATTTCATTTCAGTGGACAGGTACATTCTAGTTGTGTACACAAGATTTGTGGCACTGCAATTAAAATTTTTAAGAGGCTGGTTGGGCCGCTGCCTAAGCAAGGCGAAAAAATTTTGAAAAATTAGCCTTTCAGAAAGCATTTAGAAGCCGTTTTAGGCGTAAAATAGGCAGAAATTAACAGTTTTGGTACTAAATATTTCGTAATTCAGTCGTGTTTCTTACTTCCGGCGAATTTTTTCCTAACTCGGCCGGAAATTGTGTGCACCACCGCAATAGCCATGGGTACGGTGCTAGTACATTACATTTCTAATGTCACCATTTTTAATTTAGATAAGAACAGAGAAATTAATTACTGGTGTAGCGCTTAGAAAAGCGTACACTTTAGGAAATTCTACTAACGTTTAGTTGATTAGGGGTCGTCCACAAACGACATCGTTCCAGAGAGGAGGGGCGTCGGCTGAAATGTGACCATAGACCAGGAGGGGGAGGGGTTAGCAAAAAACTTTGATTGTATTATTTTCAATTTAAGTACATTCTGTCAAATACTGTTATTTTACTATAGTATAGTAAAACAAAAATTAGTAATACTAGTGGTATTTTACTAGTAGTAAAATAATAGTAAAAAGTAAAATTGTGAGCCAATAGTAAAGTAAAAATAAAATTAAATTACCAAACGCAGTCAATAGTAAAATAGAAATTTTACTACTAGTTTACTAGTTTTCGGTGAATTTCTGCAAAAATCTTGATCAATTTTGCACTTAAAGATGTGTTTCGGGACTGAAATTTTACACATTTTGTCGCTAAAACCAAAATTCGCTAAATCGCTAAATTCTGGAAAACCTTGTCTCGTAACATGCTCAAATTCAGCAACTACAGGGTGTGCCAAAAAAAAACAACCCAGCAGATTTTTCGCTGTAGCAACCGCAAATCTCAACCGATTTGAATGAATCCTTTTTTAAATGAAAGATAAATAAATTCTTGAAAGATTAATGTAACGTTTATTAAGATGTCCTGCTTAGTTCCTGAGATATTTGTCCTCAAAGTCAAAACAGAGATTTTGGCAATGAACAAGAGTGATAAAGAACAAACCAGCAGATTTTTTACTTTTGCAACCATGAATCTCAACCGATTTAAATGAATCCTTTTTTGAATGAAAGACTGATAAATTCTTCGAAGATTGGTGCAATTTTTGTTGAGATTCACAGCCTAGTTCTTGAGATATTTGCCCTCTAAGTCGAAACAGATTTTGGCAAAGAACAAGAGCGATTCCGTTGCATGTCATAATAAAGCAGATTCCTACTGCTGGGGCTAATGATACTTTAGTGTTGAAGTAAACCGAGTTTCTGTGTCACCAGTAAAGCCTCCAAAGGACTTCAGCAGTAGCAAGAATCCGTTTTATTAGGAAGTGCAGAATAATAAAAAAATCTCTCTTGTTCACTGCTAAAATCACTGTTTTGACTTTGAGAGCCAATATCTCAGGAAGTAAGCAGAGTAAATTAATGAAAATTTCAGCAACCTTTTAAGAATTTATTTATCTTTCATTTAAAAAAGGTTTCATTCAAATGGGTTGAGATTTGCGGTTGCTACAGCGAAAAATCTGCTGGGTTGTTTTTTTTTGGCACACCCTGTATTTGGCACCAACATCAGTCAGTTACATATCAGTCAGTCTTGGCATGATTGATGGAAAATTGGATCTTATGACTAGTAAAATCATAGTAAAATAGTAGTAAAATAGTAGTAAAATCATAGTAAAATCGTAGTAAAATAGTAGTAAAATAGTAGTAAAATGAGTAAAATTACTAGTAAAACAAAAATTAGTAAAATCGGAGCAGCATGGTAGTAAAACAAAAATTAAAATGAAATTGAAGGGCTGAATTTGTAGTAAATTTAGTAAATAGTAAAATAAAAATCCACTAGTAAAATAACAGTACTGTCAAAGGTTTCTTCTACAATGCAGAAAAAGCTTCCCAGAGTGGTTGTAGGGATTTATTGTATTGTTTGCGCAGTGTGCTAACAAGAAAACATGACAGTTCTGTATGTACTGCACTTTTATTGGGGGGAACCGAAAACGACGTCGTGTTAGGGGAAGTGGTCCCTTAGAAACGCAAGGCGATTTTGGGGGAGGGGGCTCTGAAAAATCGGGATTTTGGAACGATGTCGAATATGGACGGCTGCTGATTTTTTTCAGATCAATTTTTCAGGTTAACATCGATTTTTCTCTATTTTTAATTGTCCAATTTAGTATTGGGTATTGGGGGGGGGTAAAAACCCCAATACCCAATACCTGGAAAACACCGCAATACACCCAATACCCAATACCAGTTCGAACTCTAAATAGAATAATCAAAGAAACGACTAAAGTTTGTCTCAAAATCCGTCACAAGAGGCGGGTGTCAAAACGGATGACACCACTGAATGAATTCCTTGTGACAGAATTGATTAGAACAAAGTGGTTTCTGGAAAAGTGTTAGTTGAAAAAAGCCGTTTCGCACCTCTAAGTACGTTTAACTATATGAAGGCAAAAGAATTGGTCGATTTTTGTGAGAGGACACCTCCGAAAATCTCTCGTACTTACTTCCAAAGTACTGTTGTTTGTGTACACAGATACACATTTACAACACACAAAAATACACATTGTTTTTAATCTGTATACACATACACATTAAACATTACGATACACATTACCATACACAAACAGTACTCGGAATGTGTATTTCATCAGCAAAATCACTTCGATAAAGTGTGTAACAGAATTTAGGATTTACCTGTTTTTGTTTTACTGACTGAGACTAAAAATACTCATAAAGCTTTTCAATGGCTGTAAGTAATTGAACTTCGAATCTATTCCAATTTTAAAACAGTTGACTACGAGAGATATGATTTTCTAGTACAGTCTGGCCATTTTTCCAGTTTTCTGAATAATTTCAAATAGCCGCCGTTCCGTCAATTTTCAACCGAATGAAAAGATTTTTGGCACGATTATTATTATTTGTTAAGAGTTTGTTTTGGCCAAGTCCTAGCCTGCTAGTACTGTGGGAAACATATATGTTTTATGCATATGTTTTAAAACATAAATATGTTTGTTTTTGGGAAAACATATATGTTTATGATTCTCAATATGTTTGCATGTCAAATATGTTTTGTATTTATATGTTTTGAGGCCAATATGTTTCTGGAAACATATACATATTTTTGCTGTAGGAATTCATGGTTTCAAGACTTTTGGTTGCAGTTTGACAGTAAACTTTTCCAAAATCTAACCTTCACTTAAACTTATTGAATCTGAGTATGCTATCTAACTTGTTGCAAACCGTTTTAATCGGGAAATTAAGAATCTCAAGTTTGAATTATCGAAAATTGAGACAAAATATAAGTGAATAAGTGACTTTTACACATATGTTTTATGTTTAAAAATGTGTGCATATTCAATTTTCAGAAACATATAACTATATGTGTTATTTATACGTTTGATTGGCGAAAAACATATATGTATAGTTATATTAATATGTTTTAAAAATTTCGATATTTTCCCACTGTACCTGCTAGCCTTCAGCAGCCTCGAGTTATGCCCTACCGAAATGAACTGAGCCGAATTTTAAGACGTCAAATTTGAACGTAAATATCTCACGAATCCTTCATCGGATCTTTCCCAATCGCAGGTTAACCAGTCTGAGGCAAAACAGACACATGAACAGGTAGGGATGGGCACGAAAATTAATTTTCGTACTAGTACGAAAATTAAATCGAGGATTTTTAAATTTCGTATCGAATACGAATACGAAAATTGGAGAAATATGGAAACGAAAATTAAACGAATACGAAAATTAAATACAGGTAATACGAAAATTAATTTTCGTTACGAATTTTAATTTTCGTTTCACATATGGCTAGCAATAAATCAGCGGAATTATTAGCAATTTAATGGATTCTAAACATACCTACAGAAGCATTTTCACTGTAACAATGCAATGTCCAAAGCATTTTAGGGCTTGTTGAACAAGTATTATAGAAAGCATTTTAATCTTAGTTAACCCAGGGAACTTGTTCATCTTGGTGCAAGTACTGTCACTGTTTACTCAAACCATACACACTTTCTTGAGTCAGTATTTTACACACAACGCTTGACTCTCTGCTTAGGGACAATCTCCTGGTTCAAAGCGCATACTACATAGGTACCTGCAATGTACGTATGTATGTGCAATATAAGCATGAAGAAGGATTGCGCTACAACACAACGATCAAAACAGGCTTGCGTTAGCGAGAAATGGTGCTGTACACAAATTGCTGCATTCAGAACTGATATTTAAGACTTATTTTAATGCTGAAAGGCCTAAACTGGGTCCCTATTTGCAGTCTGCAACCTACCGTGAAAATACGAAAATTAATTTTTGTGGAACAAAATGAACTCGTATCGTCGTAACGAAAATTAATTTTCGTACTCGTACGAAAACGAATTAGGCATTTTGATTTTCGCATCGACTAACGAATACGAAAATTAAAATGAGCAAATATTGATTTAACGAATACGAAATTCAAAAAGGATTTAATTTTCGTGCCCATCCCTATGAACAGGACGAGTTGTGGCGCAGGAAGAAATAGCGTAGTGCACTGCCAGAAAGCCGCTTTGCACTGGAGCTTGATGTTTGTCCCGATCTGTTTACTAAGAACGTGTGCAATAAAACCTGTTCGAACCAAAAAATCACTAAGCTCCACGTTTATAAGGTAAGAGCACATCCGAATTAGGCGCCTTCCGCCACCTGCAACAAACCAACGAAAACAAACAGCAGGAGCTGGGCATGGTTGATGCTGGATCGGGCCGAACCTTCGGAAACTGTGCCACTATCAGATCCGGTATAACCAGCTGTAGCAGGGTGCCGCTTGTGGCCAACAGACGCTTGGATGACTCAGCGTTGCTGACGTCACAACAACACATCAGTAGCAGCAAGAAGGCGATTGTTCTTCCGCACTTGTTCATGGTTGAGTTTTCTCTTTCGTTTTGGACGGTACTGTAAAATTAGTATGGTGAAACTTGTACCACTCCCCACTCGGCTAGGCTGCACCCCCAAGGCGATTTTTACCACCCCCTCCGATTTCCGATCCGATTTGTGGGGGGCTACGGCCTACGATCAGACTGGTGGTCCATTTCGCGACCCCGTGATTCGTCATCTCGGACGTTGCCCTTCTTTCACTGCCAGCCACTCCTAGCCATGCTGCTGGGCGCTGGTCACCAGAAGGGCGTGATTCTGTCAGTGGCGTATCCCGGATTTTGGAAAGGGGGTGTAAAATTTTGAAAGTGCCTGGTTGGGCCGCTGCCCCACCAGGGTAAGAAAATTTAGCAAAATGAGCCTTCAAAAACGCGTTCAAAACGCATTCCGAGCTTAAAATTAACAGAAATTACAAGTTTTAGTAGTTTATAATGGCCTGGTTGGGCTTCTGCCCGACGAGGGCGAGAAAATTTTGAAAATTTGGCCTTCAAAAACGCATTTAGAAGGCATTCTGAGCACAAAGTAGACAGTTTTAAGAGTCGGTCCACGAAAAAATCGAACATTGACGCGAAGGCCTCTGTACAGCTCATTTTTCAAAATCATCGCACAGATGTGAAACTTTCAGCGATTGTAGACCTTGAAAAGAAATGAAAAAGTTTGCCATCCGATTTTCTCTAGCTGCATTTTAACCCAAGTTATGGACCCTCGAAAATCGGGATTTTGGCACTCTCCAGTGGCACCACCCTAAATTTGAACGGCTGCGGTTCACTAGTCTGTGGACCAAATTTTATCGGTTATTGCTCGTTAGAAAGACCATTTCAAGTAGTTACAAGCGCTTCTGTCAGATTTTTAAAAAATTGGTCTAATCTTGTGCAATTCGCCATAAACTTTAACAGGCCATATCTTAAAATTGAACATGGTATCTCAAAAAGTGAGTATCATATTCGGAATCTCCGTTCTTTTGTGCGTCTTACGGTACCAACCATATTTATATGGAGTTGCAATCTGACAGTCAAACGATCAGTTGAATGTAGGGTGGTCGGACACTTTCAAAAATCCGGTTTTTTTTGCGCTTTTCGGTCACCCACCAAACTTTGAACGGCTGCCGTTCACTTGTCTGTTGACCAAATGTTATCAGTTATGGCTCGTTAGAAAGGCCATTTCAAGTAGTGTCAAGTGCTCTTACCTGTTTTTCAAAAGATTGGATTGATCTGGTGTAATCGGCCCTAAACTTTAACAGGCCATATCTCAAACTTGAACATTGCACCTTAAAAAGTGACTATCATATTCGGAATCTCCGTTCTTTTCTACATCTAACGGTACCAAACATTTTATATAGAATTGCAATCTAACAGTCAAACGAGCTGTTGAAGGTAGGGTGGTCGGACACTTTCAAAAATCGAGTTTTTTGCGCTTTTCGGTCACCCACCAAACTTTGTCTAGCTGTCATTCACTATTCTGTTGGCAGTTATGGCTCATTCGAAAACTAATGCGACTTACTCTATGATGGTTTTGTTGCTGGTCAAAAATTTTTGAGGCATTATGTGCAATTTGTCCTGGACTTTGGTGAGTCATATCTCAAAAGCAATTATTTTCAAAAGCAGCCGAAAGCAGATTCGGAGTCTCCATTCGTTTCTGCGTCTAACGGTATCAACCACATATATATGGCCTTGCACTTCGATACTCAAACGATCAGTTGAAAGTATGATGGTCAAACATTTTCAAAAACCAGGTTTTTGTGGCTTTTCCGCCAGCCCCCAATCGTTTGTCTAGCTGCCATTCACCATTCCATCGGAAATATTTTTGACAAATGTTACCGTTAGACGCAGAAACGAACGAATCTGCTTCCAGCTGCTTTAGCAAACAATTCGCTTTTGAGATATGACTCACCAAAGTCCAGGACAAATTGCACATAATGCCTCAAAAATTTTTGACTGGTAACAAAACCGTCATGGAATACGTCACATTAGTTTTCAAATGAGCCATAAATGGTAATAATTGGCCGACAGAATAGTGAATGACAGCTAGACAAAGTTTGATGGGTGACCGAAAAGCGCAAAAAACTCGATTTTTGAAAGTGTTCGACCACCATATCTTCAACTGATTGTTTGACTGTCAGATTCCATTCTATATAAATATGGTTGGTACCGCTAGATGCACAAAAGAACGGAAATTCCGAATATGATAGTCACTTTTTAAGATACCATGGTCAAGTTTGAGATATGGCCTGTTAAAGTTTAGGGCCGATTGCACCAGATCAATCCAATCTTTTGAAAAACGGGTAAAAGCACTTGACCATACTTGAAATGGCGTTTCTAACGAGCCATAACTGATAACATTTGGTCAACAGACTAGTGAACGGCAGCCGTTCAAAGTTTGGTGGGTGACCGAAAAGCGCAAAAAAACGGATTTTTGAGGGTCCGACAACCCTACATTCAACTGATCGTTTGACTGTCAGATTGCAACTCCATATAAATATGGTTGGTACCGTTAGACGCACAAAAGAACGGAGATTCCGAATATGATAGTCACTTTTTGAGATACCATGTTCAATTTTAAGATATGGCCTGTTAAAGTTTATGGCGGATTGCACAAGATTAGACCATTTTTTTGAAAATCTGACAGAAGCGCTTGAAACTACTTGAAATGGTCTTTCTAACGAGCAATAACCGATAAAATTTGGTCCACAGACTAGTGAACCGCAGCCGTTCAAAGTTAGGGTGGTGCTACTGGAGAGTGCCAAAATCCCGATTTTCGAGGGTCCATAACTTGGGTTAAAATGCAGCTAGAGAAAATCGGATGGCAAACTTTTTCATTTCTTTTCAAGGTCTACAATCGCTGAAAGTTTCACATCTGTGCGGTGATTTTGAAAAATGAGCTGTACAGACCAATGTTTGATTTTTTCGTGGACCGACTCTTAATACATAATTCATTAGTTTCTTATATTTTTGACAGACTTTTTCTTCCTACCTCCACCGCAAAGGGGGGGTGTACACACCCTACACCATACATGTAACCCGGGCCGACCTGGGGGGAGGGGGGTAGGGGGGTTTCCTCAGGTGGGGGGTCGAGCGGGGGGTTTCGCCCAGGTGGGGGGTCCCAAATTTCAAAAAGCTCCAAAACGCCTAGAAATGCGTTTTTAGCACGTTTTTTTCAGTAAGGACGCTAAAAATCGCTATTTTAAGCTGCCAAATAGCGTTTTAAAGCTAAAAACAAGCAAAAAATGACAAAAAGAGCTTCCAAAAACACCGATTTTTCTTAAATATCAGCAGTGGAAACGCCAAATTCGGTTTCCAAAAGCTTTTCAAGAGAATTTTAGGCTAAAAATTAGTGATTTCTGACCCAGTTTGTTAATACTGGAGCCACTACCACCACTTGTATTTTTTGGTCGGGGGGAAGGGTCCCTCAACCTGTCTCGGGGGGGGGGTGAGGGGGGGTTTGGCCTTTCCAGCAGGGGTTAACCCCCCAAACCCCCCTAGTACATGTATGCCCTACACCCCCTGGATACGCCACTGGATTCTGACAGCTCCCGACGGTCGCCGGTGCCCCTTATGCCAGAGGGCTCCCGGCTTAGCTACAGAGTTTTTACCGAGTTCACAATGCAAAAAGTAACCTTAATTACCACTAAAATTCGGGCATTCGATTCGATCGGTCTAGAAAAGTCTAATTTTTGTTGAACTGGCTTTCGTGTCCCTAAGTCTTTAACGCAATTTCTTAGTTTAACTGGCTGACGGGGGGATCAGTCTTTAGAAAGGCAATTGGCGCATTTTTATTAAGCAAACCGTCCAGCGGTCAGTCTTAGAAAGCAGTGCGCGCAATTCCTTAATTGCAGCCTCAAAGCCAGATAACAGTGGAGTATTTGTTTACGGCACGTCCCAGAACACCTGTGTCACATGTCAGATTATCAGCAGACCTGTTCTCAGCTGCCCTACTTGGTGCTGATCAGTTTCGTCGACTCAATCAATTCCCAGCCAGTTTGTTTGTTGGCGATCCTATGTAGCTGCGAGAAAAGCTGAACTGAAGCTCTTAAAGAAATGGCATAGAGCTTGGCAATCGAAGAATTTAAGCCGGTTAAATTGTTGAAAAATTTAAAAGGTTAAAAAATTCTACCTAAATTGTATGATAAAATGATATCAAACAAAGTGATCCGAAGTTTGAAATGCTGAAGTGATTGCATGAAAAACGAAATTGAAAGCTTCACTGATTCATTACGGTGAGCCCAAATTTGCTTCAAGAATACTTCAGGGTTTAGCGGAGTTTTCCACCGATAAAACCGGGTCTTATAACCGGAAAATTCCCAAATTTGGGGTTACATTTTTGCACCAGTTACAAGACCCGGGTCTTGAAGGTGGAAAATCTATATTTTACAATTAAAACTCGATCTCCTGCATGAAAAGCATGAAATACACTGGTTTTGATCGTGGCAACAACTGACTGTACGTTTAAGTCCGAATAGCTCAGTTTTAAACAAGTTTTGAAAACTTAGGCAACTTAGAAGCTCCAATATGCTTACAGCAGCTATCTAAACCTATCAAATCAAGAATTTTACCAAGATTACGCAGGTTTTAGAACGATTCTTGAACGACCTGAGTTCAAAAACTCCATATTTATTAGTTATCTTGTAAAAAATATACACGAAAACACACCATTCTGAGCGTAGACCCGGGTCTAATAACTGGAAAATGCCCCCTGACAGACCCTGCCTTCTGCCACCTGCTATAAGACCCGGGTCTTATAAGCGAAAGGTCTTGTAGGTGGAAAGCTCCGGTAATAGGGTCCTCTTAAAGAAGCGCAAATCTTAAGCTAACGAGCATTTACATAGAGAACTAAATTCAAAGTTCGAGTCAGAAAAGTTTACAACAGCACCTACCTTGCAAGCCCTGTGCGCAGTTGAGCCCAGCGGAATCGGGGAAATAGAATTTACGTCATGCACTGTAATCAATCTGCTTTTGATTAGGCTGCTTTCGTCAGAGGGATTTCGCTTACAATGCACCTACTGTACTATGAGATCACAACAGACTTAATTTGATGCAAGCTTGACTGAAACTTCTAATAATAGCACTGAGCTATTATTTCTTCCTGATGGCTTTTCTGGGCACTATTATTGGAGCGTGCGCGTTTATTATATCAATGCTACATTTGTCGCGTCTTGGCCACGGGTAGTTTGCGCTATCACGTGTGTCGCCACGGCGGCCCCGGCATCCGTGAGAGCGGTTGTTTGTGGGTTCGAAACCGGTCGAAGCGACTGGAAGTAGTCGACGTAAAGCCCAACCCAGACCGCCGAAAGCCGGTGATGGCCAGTAGGTAAATGGGAACCGAACCGGCGCTGCCTAAGCACCTATTGGCAGCAAAGGGGAGGGTTGTTTGTAGACAGGGCTGCCCCATTGAAGGGCTCTGAAAAGAGCCAGGGGTGTCCTGAGCTGTCTGAACAGACAGTGGACAGACAGACAGGTATCTCCGGAGAGAATGTTACAGGCCCGACCGCGCCTGGGGGGTGGGTTTCGCCCGAGGAAGCGGTCCAAATTAACAAAAAACTCCAAAACGCCTGAAAGTGCCTTTAGTTGAATAAATAAGGTTAAAAATAGAAACTTTTAGAGCTATAAAACAAGTTTAACAGGCCAATGAGGGCTTCTAAAACACCGATTTGTCTGCTATTTCAGCAGTGAGGGGCCGTCCATAAACGACGTCGTTCCAGAGGGGGGAGGGGGGGGGGGTTGGCTGAAATGCGACGATAGACGACGCACCAGGAGGGGGAGGGGGTAGCAAGAAACGACGTCGCTTTTTTCGGAATTTTAGGGAACTTTGAATGTATTATTTTCGATTTATGCACATTCTGTCAAAGATTTCTACATTCAGAAAAAATTCCCAGCGTGGCTGAATGGATCTATTCAATTCATTGTACAGTATGGCAACAAGAAAAAATGACAGTACTGCATGTACTGCACTTTTATCGAGGGGGGGGGGGTAAATGGAAAACGACGTCGCCTAGGGGGGAGGGGGTCCCCAGAAACGTCGCAAGGCGATTTTGGGGGAGGGGGGGGGTCCGAAAAATCGGGATTTTGGAACGACGTCATTTATGGACGGCCCCTAAACGCCAAATTTGGTTACCAAAAGCTCTTTAAGCGCATTTTGAGCTGAAAATTAGTGATTTCTGAGCCAGTTTGTTTGTACTGGAGCCATGCGTGCAACAGGTACTGTTGTTTGGTATTGGATTTTCCTAATCTGTATGTGTAAGTGTATACACATTTACTGTCAAATGTGTATGGTAATTTGTGTATACATATTCAACAAAACAATGTGTATTTTTGTGTATATTTGTGTATGTGTATTGTACTGAAGATGCAAATTTTTTGGTAGACTTTTTGTCAAAAATGCTAGGAAAATCAAATCTCTGAATGTCTGCTGTTTGAAACTTCGCATAGCTTTGAAATCGAGTTACTTTGGCCATTTGAAGGCTTTATGAGGATATCTACTGTTTATTACTGCAGCAAAACATAGAAATTTTACGTTTATTTTCGAAATTTTATCGACTTTTGCTGATCAAATACACATACACAAAAGTGCACATTTTGAGTTCTGTTTGTGTATGGTAAATGTGTATGTGTATACACAAGCAACAGTAGTAACAGGTCCAGGCCGGCGTGAGGGGAGGCGAGGTCTCCCGTCAGGTGGGCGGAGGGTTCGCCCAGTTTTTTTAGTACTTGATTGTTTGCGTCGGGGGATAATAAATTCTCTCAGGGAAGGTTGGGGAGTAGGGTTTGGCCTTTCTAGCTAGCGGGTAGGCTAACCCCCTAATACATGCATGACTGGAGTTTCTTTTTATTACTTGAATGTTTGGGTCGGGCGGGTCCCTAAGTTAGTAGTCACTACTCGGGAGGAGGTTGTGAGAGTAAGATTTGGCTTTTCTAGCTAGGGGGTAGGCTAACCCCCTAATACCTGTATGACTGGAGGTAGTTTAACTTGAATGTTTCGGTCCGGGCCCCTAAACTGTCTCGTGAGTTGTCGCTCCAGCTAGTTGTAAACTCCAACCTCATTGCACATTGTACATAGGCTGCCAGTTTTTCGACATTCGATTCCTCGAAAAAAAAGAGGCCAACATCCAGTTTACCAGGCATTTTTCAGACGTCCTATAACTATTATAGTTGCTCTCAGCGACATTCAAGCAAATCGATATGCAAGGCAGCACCTTTAATCTGTTTTAGAGCTCGTCGTCGGTTTGTTTACCGAGTATTGTGTACGTGTATACGCATACATTGTGAGTGATAGCGCGATGCCTGTGTGAGTAGCAAGGTCAACAACTAGACGGGAAAGCTTTATCGCGCTCACTTTCGTTCGATTTGGCTGGGGTGTCCACAGCAAAACTGGGTGTATGCGCAAAATAGGCTTGTTTATATTGATTGCTACGGTGACAGCTCTGTTTTTCTACTTTTTTCCCTTGTCAAACATCGATTATGAGCCTTTGGAGCTGTTAGTTAACGCCAATAATGCCATTCCATACCGGTTTCCCTACAGCGATTACCTAAACCCCAGTCAGAAGGAAGCAAAATGTCTCGGAGAACATTCTAAACGAGAATGGTCTGAATTCTGTGGTACAGCAGCTGTTGGGTCATTGTCTGATAGCAGACTGGGAAATTTGATGTTTGCTTATGCTGCTCTGTACGCTATAGCGGCTAGCACAAACCGTACACCGGTTGTTTCAAGACAAAATCTCAGAATTCTATTTGATGCATTTCCCCGTCTGTCGCTGTCCACATCTGAGTCAACCGTTGAGAGTGACAAAAACTATTATAATTTTTTAAGCTCTGGCGAAGGAATTTTCGCTGACAATTTCACGCAGATTCCCTGCGGACAGAATGTGCTACTTTCCGGCTATTTTCAGTCCTACAAATACTTCCTTCCCTACTGCAGCGAAATCCGGAACGAGTTTGCGTTTCGTGCCAGCGATTATACACTCTGCAAAATCATTCTCGAACAGATCAGAACTGCTAATCGCTGTACCGTAATTGGTGTGCATTTGAGACGGGGCGACTTTTTAACAGTGCGAAGTCGCAAATTCGGAAGGGCCCCGGCCAATCAAGAATTCCTGTTTCGCGCCATCGATTACTTCCGAAAATCGGCCGCCTCTAATGCAGTTTGTCTGAAGTTTCTGCTGCTGGGGGACGACCTGAAATGGATTCGAAAAAGCGCGCCAAATTCAAACGACATTGTAATTTCACGCAGACATGCAGCTCCAGTTGACTTGTGTCTTATGTCAGAGGCGGACCATGCAATTATCTCCACGGGAACCTTCAGTCTATGGGCGGGAATTTTGAATACGGGCACTGTAGTCTATCAAAAAAAGTTCTATCTGGACCAAAATTCTCAGTATTTTAAGAGCATCAATCCTGAAGATATCTATTTGCCTGATTGGATTGGGCTGTGAGAAGAAGTACAGGGTGCGTCAAAAAAAGAACAACCCAGCAGATATTTTGCTGTAGCAACCGCAAATCTCAACCGATTTGAATGAATCCTCCTTTAAATGAAAGATAAATAAATTCTTGAAAGGTTGCTGAAACTTTTATTAAGATGCGTTGCTTAGTTCCTGAGATAATTGCTTACAAATTCAAAACAGAGATTTTGGCAGTGCACAACAGAGATTAAAACAACCCAGCAGATTTTTTACTGTAGCAGCCACAAATCTCAACCGATTTCAGTGAGTCCTATTTTATATGAAAGATAAATTAATTCTTGAAAGTTTGGTGAAGCTTTTATTAAGATATGATGCTTGGTTCCTGAGATATTTGCACTCAAAATCAAAACCGATTTTGGCTATGAACAAGAGCGATTTTTATTATTCTGTTGCACTTCATAATAAAACCGATTCCTACTGCTCAGGGCTAACGTAACGAGGTTTTTCTGGTGCCACACATGCTTGGTTACTTCATTTCTAAAAGTCTTGTTGCCCCTCAGCAGTATGAATCCGTGTTGTTGTGAAGTGCAACGGAATCGCTCTTGTTCACTGCCAAAATCTCTGTTTTGAGTTTGAAGGAAAATATCTCAGGAACTAAGCATCGCATCTTAATAGGGCCTTCAGCAGTCTATCAAGAATTTATTTATCTTTCATTTAAAGCAGGATTCATTCAAATTGGTTGAGATTTGCGGTTGCTACAGCAAAATCTCTGCTGGGTTGTTTTTTTTGACACACCCTGTATATGGTACCATATATGGTACTGGCAACTTATATCGTGTCAGTACCATTGGTACTGTATGTTCCTTTTTATCGCCGAGACGCTCTGATGTATCTGCTTTAGCCCAACTCAGAACCGGAAGTAAATTGTGGTGTTTTTCGACCATCTGTTTGTGCAGCTGACCTCACAAGGTTTCAAATTAGTGGCTTGTCAGGTTTTGCACGCAAAGAAGACAATAACGCCTAATAGAGCGTGATGCAATCAAACCGCATCGAGAGTTATTAGTGTTTTACCATTCACGGATACCTATGCAGTAATAAGATTACTTGTTATCGGTCTAGTTTCGGCAGTTTATTGAGACCAATCATTCATTATCCGAACTACGTAGCGCTAAGTTAATCTGCATTCGCTTGCGCCAGACCGTGTAATGAAGCCAGTCTAGAGACGTCAACAAATCATGCAAGTTCTCCTGGATCTGCTCAAGTTTGCGCTGCAGGAAGGGCTTGTCTTACTAGTAACACCGATTTACATATTATTTCTCTATACCATCTACAAATTCCGGCGCCACGCCCATTTTAACAGCTCCTTTTTCGCGCTGATTTTCATCACAGGAATAGCGGATATGAGCAGTCTGCTCTTGTATATGGTTGGTTCTCGAATGACAACCTACAGAATTGCCTTCCTCATGCGTCTGTATGAAGCTGGAGGCAGATGGCTGGCCAATTTCTTCTTTGGAGGACATATCTATCTACAACATGTAAACTACGTATCAGTCTTTTTGATCGCCTACAACCGCTACACCGCCCTCACCGCACCACCTGCCAGACATGCCAAGGTTAGTAGCCGTTCATTAATTTAGTAGTAGCACTGAATCTCTGGTCGTTGGGTCGCTCAGTTGGTAGGTAGGCCTAGGAAATGGTTGGTCATGGGGTCGGTTGGTCATGGTTCTGGTCGTGGTCATGGTCGTGGTCGTGGTCGTGGTCGTGGTCGTGGTTGTGGTCGTGGTCATGGTCGTGGTCATGGTCGTGGTCGTGGTCGTGGTCGTGGTCGTGGTCGTGGTCGTGGTCGTGGTCATGGTCGTGGTCGTGGTTGTGGTCATGGTCGTGGTCGTGGTCGTGGTCGTGGTCGTGGTCGTGGTCGTGGTCGTGGTCGTGGTCGTGGTCGTGGTTGTGGTTGTGGTCGTGGTCGTGGTCGTGGTCATGGTCGTGGTCGGTTGGTCGTGGTTCTGGTCGTGGTTGTGGTCGTGGTCGTGGTTGTGGTCGTGGTCGTGGTCGTGGTCGTGGTCGTGGTCGTGGTCGTGGTCGTGGTCGTGGTCGTGGTCGTGGTCGTGGTCGCGGTCGCGGTCGCGGTCGCGGTCGCGGTCGCGGTCGCGGTCGCGGTCGCGGTCGCGGTCGCGGTCGCGGTCGCGGTCGCGGTCGCGGTCGCGGTCGCGGTCGCGGTCGCGGTCGCGGTCGTGGTCGTGGTCGTGGTCGTGGTCGTGGTCGTGGTCGTGGTCGTGGTCGTGGTCGTGGTCGTGGTCGTGGTCGTGGTCGTGGTTGGTGGGTAGGTCGTCTGGTCGGTTCGGGTCGGGTGGGGTAGGGTCGGGTCGGGGCGGGTCGGGTCGGGTCGGGTCGGGTCGGGTCGGGTCGGGTCGGGTCGGGTCGGGTCGGGTCGGGTCGGGTCGGGTCGGGTCGGGTCGGGTCGGCATGCATGTCACTAATTACAGTAACTAAGTGTTTTAGCTGTGGACAAAGTCCCGTATGACCTTAGCAGTGGTCTTGCAGCTTCTGATCCCCCTGACGTACTGCGTACCGCAAATAATTGTTTGCCCCTATGACTTCATAGTGGCCAACGGTTCTCTAGTGCAAGGTCCAAATTCGAAAAACAAAGCGCCGACATGTCTGATCCTGTCGTACAGTATCCTTACATTAACTTCGACAGTCACTGTCATCACAGTCACCATCTTGTACGCTTTCTCCTGGCGAACTGTTTGGCGGCACAGTCACAAAAAAATTCATCCAGGCACAAAATCCTTAGCAACTAGAGGAGAAGACATACGGGAGCGTCGGAACAGAAAAGCTCAAGCTAATCTGGCTTTCACCGGATTTCTCATTTCTCTCACCTTAACCACCATCGTTCTACACCGTCTGTTTGGCATAGCCTTCAGAAAGTACATAAACCCGGCCATATATTACCCGATCGGCGGGCTTTTGGTCAACATTTTCGATCTACTCAATCCGGTTTTGGTGCTGTGCACCTCAAAGAAAACTAGAGATTATTTCTGGATTACATTAAAATTGACGGCCGGACGACACGTGGAAGAATCGGAAATAGACGCTCTGGATCCGGTGAGAGCCATAAGAAATGTGCATAAAAATCGATTGAAATCTAAGCTTTGACTGTTCTTGTGTGTAGTTAGCCTTGGCGCAATTTTCCTCATTCTTTTGACGTTGATTGAGTTTTATCGGTAATAAACAAAGATGAATCATACACTGTTGGAAGCTAGTAAATTGCTTATAGGAAGGAACGCGGAAATGAATAAAAACTGAGGTTGTAAAGTTTAGCTGGTGACCTCTAGAAGAAGTCATCAATTTGGCTCGCAGCTGTTTGACAAAGTTTGATGCGCACGTTAGTAGTTGCCGAAAACTTTACGAAACCGAATAAACCGGATCCCAATCTTTAGCTATGGCTTCCTTGTTACACGCATTGAGGTATTCTAATTTGGTTTCTTACCTAAAATCACTCAAGACTATCACCAGACCCCACCCGAGCGGCGTAACCCCATACGATTAGTCCAGGAAGTATTTTTTTTACAATTTTTTAAAATTTCACACTAAAATTGCAAAAATCGCTTGTAAAACAAAGCCTTTTAGCTGTGTTTGAGCCGAAATTTTGCGAGTTTTGAGGATTTTTAGCTCAAAATTGGGATTTTCTGGGATTTTTGTACTTTTTTGTACCCTAGAATTTTGCTCTCCCAAGGCCGGGCCAGACCCCCAACCCCCATCATTGAAGGATAACCTGTTACATGTATTTTGAGTATCCTGTATGCAGCAGGGATGCATATTTTTCGGAAAAATACCTCGGCCTGTTTTTTTCAGTTTTTTCCGCCATTTTTCCGAAATCATGGAAAAACTCCAGCTCAAATTCTCGGTATCCTAGCCTGTTTTTATGATTCTAACGCTATCTAGCGCCCTCCTCAGTCTTTTCAGACAAGAAATGCAGGTGTTACATAGATATAAATCGAAACAGGCATGAAACAGTGCCTGACAGTTCCTTCAATAACGCTACATGCACATTTTCTCACAGCATTTTTGTTTTATCATGCCAAATTTGGTTTTTGCTATTTTTAGCTTGAGTTTTTTCCGCGATTTATGTTTTTTTCCGAGCCGTAGGAAAAAAAAGACGAAAAAAAAACACACCTCACATCTCTGTTTGTTATGCAGTAAGGTCTGGTCAACGAAAATGCAAAATTTATCAAATGCGTGACAGACAACCCACAAAAATAAAATATATAAAGATCAATCACGTTATAAAAATTATATAATGCCTTGATTTTAATACGAATTGGGAATTCTTAAAAATGGATTGTACACACCCATTGTAAAAGCCACCAAATCATAGCATGATGATATATGTTCTATGAGTGTTGATTGTGTGCGCAACGTGAATTCCAATTTCTCTGCCCTTTCTACACAGCCACCGTGCCAAGCCGACTAAAAATAAAACGAATAAAGGGATGTGTGCTTTAGTGGACTGCACAATTTTCTCTCCGTCGTTCTAATGGCCCAGCGCGCGTGGGTGGTCTGATAAAGGCTCGTCTCACTTGAATATTAATGAGTAATCAACAGTGGCAGCGGCGTTGCCTGTCGTTTTTTGTTTTGTCATTTAGCTTAATGTGCGTCTAATTTTAAAAGTTCAGCCAGGGATGCCTACCAAATTCAAACTTTAATATGGTATGGTATAGTATAAATTTGGCGATTTGAATTTGATTTGGTATGGTATAATAGTATAAACTTGGTGATTTGAATTCGATATGGTATAGTATAGTATAAATTTGGCGATTTGAATTTGATTTGGTATGGTATAATAGTATAAACTTGGTGATTTGAATTCGATATGGTATAGTATAGTATAAATTTGGTGATTTGAATTTGATTTGGTATGGTATAATAGTATAACTTGGTGATTTGAATTCGATATGGTATAGTATAGTATAAAGTTGGCGATTTGAATTTGATTTGGTATGGTATAATAGTATAAACTTGGTGATTTGAATTCGATATGGTATAGTATAGTATAAAGTTGGCGATTTGAATTTGATTTGGTATGGTATAATAGTATAAACTTGGTGATTTGAATTCGATATGGTATAGTATAGTATAAATTTGGCGATTTGAATTTGATTTGGTATGGTATAATAGTATAAACTTCGTGATTTGAATTCGATATGGTATAGTATAGTATAAATTTGGGGATTTGAATTTGATTTGGTATGGTATAATAGTATAACTTGGCGATTTGAATTCGATATGGTATAGTATAGTATAAAGTTGGCGATTTGAATTTGATTTGGTATGGTATAATAGTATAACTTGGCGATTTGAATTCGATATGGTATAGTATAGTATAAACTTGGCGATTTGAATTCGATATGGTATGGTATAGTATAAAGTTTGCTATTTGAATTCGATATGGTATAGTATAGTATAAATTTGGCGATTTGAATTTGATATGGTATGGTATAATAGTATAAACTTGGCGATTTGAATTCGATATGGTATGGTATAGTACTAGCTAATTCAGTTTGAATTTGGTTGGTATGAATTTGGTACAGTAGTGGTAGTTTGCTGTGATAATGTCATAGAAGCCTTTGGAAATTATGCTCAATCCATCTTTCTTGAGTTTTTTAGAATCAAAACATGCAGAAAGGATTGGGAATATATTTTGACGCATTTGAAAAGTGTTCTAAATATAGCCAACAAGCTAGTACTAAAATGAAAAGGCCTTACCAAAATCATAATTCTAATACTAAAATGATCTGGTAAAGGCGTTTGATTTTGATATGGTATGGTATAGTATAGAAGAAGCTGTTTTGAATTTGGTTTGGTATGGTACTGGTACTAAATTCAAAGATTGATTTTAGTACAATTTTGGTATGGTAGGCATCCCTGAGTTCAGCTGGTTTTTGTCGATTTACGAGTTTGTATGTAGAAGCGATAAAGTCTTCTGATAGTGTAGTGGGTTTACAGTGCGCGCATGTAGCTTTAAGACTGAGAATTTGAGAAAAATTTGACATGGGCTTATAGCTACGTCAGTCGTTGCGCTGATAAAATTTTTACGAGCCCGCTCTTGCAGCAGTAGCCTAAACCGATGGCGCTAACTAGTCTGTGATTTTATCACTTTTAACATTTCTCCTACTTTGCTGCAGGTTGATGCACGCCAGCAATCCGTTTATAATGACGGCCAAAGCTCAAAATATCGACGAAAATGGTAATTTTTTGATTTTATAAGTCTGTATAGATTTAAGTTAGTTATTGTTATTGTTTTAGATATTTTGTTCGAACCTCTACAAACTGCTCAAGCATTTTGTGTTGGAAATTACGCAGGAGGTAAGGGCTATAATATGAAATGTCTTGGTCTAATAGAGGTTCCTTTCCTTTAGGTTCGTTGGACAGGGTCAAACAGTTGGTCAGGCTGGTGCCTGACGATCCACAGTACCAGCACCATCCTACTTTTGTGGAAGCCCTACGATTTGAAGAATTTCAAGACTGTATGTGGCACGAATCGGCCAGGTGGATAAAATACAAGGTAACAGCTCTTTTAGTAGCTACAAACTTTACAGAAAATTTGAAGCATGTACATAACCAATAAGTACATATAATAGTTAGTTTTCTTTATACGAATTTGATAGGTTATCTGGTGAAATACGATCTCGTTAACATTTCAAACGGACCCTAAGTGAAACATGTTGCATTTAAGTAAACTTATAAAGTTTTGGTTGGAAAGATACATAGTTTTCAAAGTTGGATGTCAAGTTTACTTTTAAAATAATTGAATCTATGTACTGTATGAATATAAACTATTATAATTTGGGCTTTGACATACTATGATCTATCTACTAAAGCAAACTTTGCAAAAATTTATGAAATGCTAGCCAAGATTGCCTTTTAGGGATTATAAAATAGACGTATATAAATCTTGGAAACCGTGCAAAGTAAAAATATGCTTAAAATTAGTTGCAAAAATGTTAAGTTTTGTTTACTTTTCTTAGGTATAAGTTGAAAGTTTAGGAGCAAGCCGAGAAGGAGGGCGACCGCTGGTCAAAGCCCCACGTCAGCGCCCTGACCCTGACTTCCCTGATTCAGGCGCGTAACTGTCTGCGCCGAGGACTAGTTCTTCTGGATCACAATGCCTTAAATTTACCTGACGTCATAGGTAATCACTGCCACTACGTAGTAGCAAAGTACTTTACAAAATAAAAAATACCGTTAAACTTCTAATAAAAGCGCACGCTCTAATAGTAGCGCCCTTTACGGACAGGTAGAAAATATAAACGCGCACGCTCTAATAGTAGCGCTCCCTCGCGCACTACTATCAACGCTTTGTACGTGTTTCCAATGTAGAATACTGTGCCTTTGAGACAATTTTCTTTGATTAAGCTTGCAAACATTAGTCGGACTAAAACTCATATAAAGATTGCTTGTTTAAGACAAAAATACCCTTCTATTTTCAGAAAAATGAGGATAGTTGAGATGGCCAATGTATGTAGCATAGAAATAATAAACGCGCACGCTCCAATAATAGCGCCCCCAAAAGCAACCACGAAAAAATACTGTTATTAGAAGTCTATGATTTAGACGCTGTGGTCAAACACTGGCAACACGACGGCGCCTTAGCAGCTGGCGATTTTTCGGCGGTTCGGAGTATATTTTTGGCGCGAAAAAAACATTTGAAAGTGCATCACCGAGCCGAGGAACTGGGTCATCAGGTGAAGGAGGCACTGAAGCCTAGAACCTCATCCAGAGGCCGGTCGGCCTCCAAATCCGACCTCACCCGACCAAGTTCTTCCTCTAAACTCAGTCTCGATGTCTACGATTCGGCACCGCAGCGCAAGTATTCAGATGTCAGCCAAACCACTGATGGCTACTTGAGACCTGCCTCCACATCTAGTCTGTCAAGAAGTCCGAGTGGATCAAATTTGGTAATTGATCTTTTGATTGCTCGGCATACATGTAACAGGTCATCCGCCGAAGGGGGAGAGGGGTTGGGGGGTCTGGCGCCGGCCGGGGGGTCTGAGCCAAAATTTTGGGAGGAGGTTGGGCACTAAAAAACGCTCAAAAATCGAAAAAATCGCAATTGGCGCTAATTTCGGCTGAAATACAGCTAAAAAGTGCTGTTTTGCAGGCGATTTTGGCAATTTTTGTGTCTGAAATTCTAAAAAATTGCAAAAATTTGCTCAAAAAATTACTTCCCAGAAAAATCGGAGGGGGCGGTAAAATCGTCTCAGGGGGTCCCCATCCGGAGGGCTGGCCTAGGTTGGGTGGGGGCAGACCCCAAAGACCCCCCTGTTACATGTATGTTGCTCGGTGTAGAGGTGAAATTCTTTGGATCTGTTTTTCTGATCTGCTTATTCAGAATAAACAAATCTTCTGGAAACTGTTTTTATTCTCGATATTATTACGTAAAATTTTTGACAATTGAACAATCAGTCATAGTAATGATTTTCAAAAGTAGTAACCGGAAGCGTGCTAAATGCTTTTTACTGTCAAAAAATCGCCATTTCTAGTAAATATTTCTGGAATTCAATGTTTAACAGAATTAATTAATTAATTAACAACTACATACTTCTATAGGTACTGAATTTGCCAAATTCCTGAATTTCTCAGGATTGGGTCAAGCCTTATTCACCAAACTTTAACACACAAAATTGCCACTATTTTGGCACTTTCCAAATTTTTCGCGTTCCAAATTTCAGCTTAATTGGCATAAAAGTTTTCGAAAAACGCGGCAAAAATAAATGTTGTAACATTTCTTGGGACACCGTACTGTACGTTACATTGAAAAAATATCTGTAGATGTGCTGTGGCAGAGCTGCTAATGGGGAGAAGCAGAATTTTAATTCTAATTTCTTTGAGCTACGGAAGAGAGTAAGACAATGACGCTTAGCTGCTGCTTTTGCCATTGCTCAAATATTTTGTACAGCGTCCGCCAAAAAAAAAACAACCCAGCAGTTTTTTCGCTGTAGCAATCGCAAATCTCAACCGATTTGAATGACTCCTCTTTTAAATGAAAGATGAAGAAATTCTTGAAAGATTGCTGATATTTTCATTAATGTATTCTGCTGAGTTCCTGAGATATTCGCTCTCAAATTCAAAACTGTGATTTTGGCAGTGAACAAGAAAGAGGGAGTTTTATTATTCCGCCGCACTTCGTATTATAAAACGGATTCCTGCCACTGCTATGGGCTATTGGAGGCTTTACTGGTGACACACAAACTCGGTTCACTTCAACAAACTGTCACTAGCCTCCAGCAGTAGGAATCTGCTTTATTATGAAGTGCTGCGGAATCGCTCTTGTTCTTTGCCAAAATCTGTTTTGAATTTGAGGACAAATATCTCAGGAACTAAGCAGGCTATCTTAAAAAAACGTTAGATCAATCTTTGAAGAATTTATTTTTCATTTTAAAATGATTTTAGTTTTATTTTAAAACGATTTATTCAAATCGGTTGAGATTTACGGTTACTACAGCAAAAACTCTTCTGGTTTGTTTTTTTTGGCGGACCCTGTATATTTGATTAATCTACCCATTTAATTTGATTTGATTAGGCTGGAATTCACATGTTGAAGAAGCTTCCGGAAGGTACAGAAGGAGTGATAATTTTCGCCGCCAAATTGAGTCGTCTGTCCAAAAGCGTCTCTGCTCTGGTGCGACTAAGCGAGGCCCAATTTATGGACGATTTATTGGAACTGTCACTTCCTGTCCGCTTTCTGCTTTTCGTTGCTGCTCCGCTCTCCGACTGGGAGCTGTACGACATCGACGAAGTAACGAATGCCTTCGGAAGCCTGCTCAGTGACGATGTACACAGAATCTGAGATTAGTTTTTAATTAAAATGTCTGATGTCCTTTTAGATCTATTCTATTGTTGCTTACCGTGCAAAAGAAGTGTCTGACTTTTGGCATGCAGTGGACGAATTCTTGGCTAATACCATCATTCTACCGCCCGGCAAATTTGACCCGCAACAAAAACTAGAACCTCCTGAAAGACCAATTGAACCGGTTTGGATTTGTCCCAGTTTTTAACTGTCGTATGCAAATTTTAGACCGCTCGGGCCGGCAGAGATGGTGTGAGACCTGGCACAAAGCCAAGTATAAGCGGGAGCATAAGTAGCCTAACAGCTGTGGTGCCAGCTGGACTAATTAGGACTGGGAAGTAAAATTGTAAGAAGAAACTCACTAATTCAAAAGAAGACCTGTTTCAGACTGTTTGGAGGGCTGCGCGATGACTTGAAGCGGAAATTGCCTTTCTATTTGTCTGATTTTCGAGACGGCCTCCTGCCTTCGAATCTAGTGCAAATTGTCGCCACCTCTCTGTTTCTGTATTTTGCTCTACTTACAAATCTGGTTACATTTGGTGGGGTGATGAGCAAGAACTTAGACAACCAAATGGTGAGATGGTAGCATTGATCGATTGGTTAACCAGTCAACTGATTGATTGATTGATTGATTGATTGATTGATTGATTGATTGATTGATTGATTGATTGATTGATTGATTGATTGATTGATTGATTGATTGATTGAGTGAGTGAGTGAGTGAGTGAGTGAGTGAGTGAGTGAGTGAGTGAGTGAGTGAGTGAGTGAGTGAGTGAGTGAGTGAGTGAGTGAGTGAGTGAGTGAGTGAGTGAGTGAGTGAGTGAGTGAGTGAGTGAGTGAGTGAGTGAGTGAGTGAGTGAGTGAGTGAGTGAGTGAGTGAGTGAGTGAGTGAGTGAGTGAGTGAGTGAGTGAGTGAGTGAGTGAGTGAGTGAGTGAGTGAGTGAGTGAGTGAGTGAGTGAGTGAGTGAGTGAGTGAGTGAGTGAGTGAGTGAGTGAGTGAGTGAGTGAGTGAGTTGTGATGACATTGATGACAACAACGATTACAACCACAAACGAATGAATGAACGAATGAATGAACGAACGAACAAACGAATGAACGATTGGATTAAAAACACTATGTAAAGCTATATTTCAGTCAGTACTAGAAACACTGGTGTCAGGACTGATTTGTGGCCTAGGATTTGCTCTATTCAGTGGTCAGCCACTGAACATTCTGTCAGCAACAGGACCAGTGCTTGTTTTCGAAACAATCCTCTACAAGTTCTGCAGGTAGGAAACCACGATTTCCAAAATCAGAGTATGTCAAAATGGAAGTGGAGTATGTTTGTGGGTAGTTTGCAGTGATAATGGCTGGAATTTTCTGGTCGGTCGATTCTGGGTTGGCATGTGGACGGCGGTCATTTTGCTTGTCGTTGTGGCCACAGACTGTGCTGCTTTAGTAGCCACTGTGACCAGATATACGGAGGAATGTTTCGCTACACTGATTGGCATTCTGTTTATTGTGCAGGCCTTTGAATCGCTCATTCACATAGCTGAAGAGTACCCTCTTACGCGATATCCAGAGGTGAGTAAATCATGTTCTAAGGAAAGAAGTCAGTTTGTTGGGCGGTTTCAGTTTGGGAAACGTTCTGATTTTCCTGATTGAATTCTGATTTAATTTGTTTGAACTCTTTGATCTTTCAGTCATTTAGGCACTACTGAATACAACATGTCATTGCTCATATGGAAATCATTCAAACGTTGCCTGGTCATCGGATAGTGGAGAGTCCTTGACTAACTTCAACGATGGTAAGGTTGACTTAAAATACATATCTTGGGATAGATGATCTCAGCTAATTAAATTTAGCCTGCAGCAATGGAACACTATCAGGCGACCTGTGTCACTTCAAACCAGATATTACCATGTTTTCTGTGGTCTTGTTTTTCGGAACGTTCTTTCTCATTCTCATCTTGAAAGAAATCAGAAACTCCCGCTTCTTTCCAGCTGCTGTAAGACTGTTTATACAAAAGCATCTTGGATAAAGATATCTTTTAATTATAGGTGCGCAATATCCTGTCAAATTTCTCTAGTTTGATTGCGATTGTAATCATGACAGTGGTTAGTTTGGCAGTGAAATTGGACATGCCGACGCTGCACGTTCCTACCCAATTCAAGGTTGTTTAATGGTCTTTTCCACAAATGAAGCTATATTTTCAGCCAACAGTGACTCGCGGTTGGGTGATTTCTCCTTTTCACGACATTCCAGCGTGGCTGTATTTTGCTTCATTCATTCCAGCAATTCTGTTCAGCATTCTAGTCTTCATGGATCAGCAAATTACTGCTGTTATCGTCAATAGAAAGGATCACAAATTAGAGGTACTCTTTTTGGCCAATTACTTTCACATTCAGTTGTAATTTTATCTCTTTGCTGTTGCTGTTTGTTAGTCCTACTGTTATTTCATGTTCTTTACTATTTTTTGCACATATCATTACTTTTGCCTCTTGTTTTTTACTCTTACGCTTATATACTGCTTCTTTTACTCTGACCTATTGCTCTTTACCTCTCAAACACACACTCTTTCTTACCTTTTACATATATGTACCCTTACTTTTAACATTTAGCCTATTATCTTGCTCTTACTCTAACACTTACTCTTACCCTTACTCCTACTCCTAAGCTCTTTCTTAAGCTATTGAACTAACTCTTACTCTTACTCTTACTCTTACTCTTACTCTTACTCTTACTCTTACTCTTACTCTTACTCTTACTCTTACTCTTACTCTTACTCTTACACTCTTACACTCTTACACTCTTACACTCTTACACTCTTACTCTTACACTCTTACACTCTTACTTTTACTCTTACTCTTACTCTTACTCTTACTCTTACTCTTACTCTTACTCTTACTCTTACTCTTACGTGAACTTGTGCTCATACTCGCACTCTTATTCTTACTCCTACCCTTACTTGTACTTGTACTCATACTCGCACTCTTATTCTTACTCTTACTCTCACTCTCACTCTCACTCTCACTCTCACTCTCACTCTCACTCTCACTCTCACTCTCACTCTCACTCTCACTCTCACTCTCACTCTCACTCTCACTCTCACTCTCGCTCTCGCTCTCGCTCTCGCTCTCGCTCTCGCTCTCGCTCTCACTCTCACTCTCACTCTCACTCTCACTCTCACTCTCACTCTCACTCTCACTCTCACTCTCACTCTCACTCTCACTCTCACTCTCACTCTCACTCTCACTCTCACTCTCACTCTCACTCTCACTCTCACTCTCACTCTCACTCTCACTCTCACTCTTACTCTTACTACACAGTACACCACACCTTTAGATTCAAGTTCCCGTTTGCTTTTATTTTGCTTTTTTCACTTCCAACCAACTGAGACCCAACTCAGGAACGAAACTGTTCATGAAATATCACCAAGGGAACTAACTACATGCATACACTATTGAGCAGTTTCCAAGAAAAGTGTTTTAGAAAGGATTCGGCTACCACCTGGACTTATTCATACTCTGCATGCTGATTATTATATGTTCCTTGTTGGGAATTCCCTTCTTTGTGGCTGCTACTGTACTCTCGATAACTCACGTCCAGTCTCTGAGGGTTGAGAGTTCCACGGCTGCGCCAGGAGAAAGACCACAATTTTTGGGAACTCGCGAACAGAGGATCACATCCATTCTGTCTTCTATTTTGATTGGCTTGTCCTTGCTGATGGCGCCAGTAATTAGCGTGAGTTTTATTATTTTAATCTTAATTAAATGAGAATAAATAGTTCAGCTTATTCCCACGCCAGTGCTGTATGGAGTCTTTCTGTTTATGGGCTATGCATCGCTAAATGCTCAGGTAAGTTGTTTTGTTAATAGAGGGTACAGGAATAGATAAAATATTCAGGGTCCATCAAACAAAAAACAACGTCGCAAATTTTTTACTGTAGCAACCGCAAATCTCAACCGATTTGGATGAATCCTTTTTTAAATGAAAGATAAATAAATGCTTAAAATATTGCTGAAATTTTTATTAACTTACGCTGCTTAGTTCCTGAGATACTGGCTCTCAAAGTCAAAACAGTGATTTTGGCAGTGAACAAGAGGGATTTTTTTATTATTCTGCACTTCGTAATAAAACGGATTCCTGCTACTGCTAAAAGGGCTATTGGAGGCTTTACAGGTGACACAGAAACTCGGTTTACTTCAAGAAACTGTCATTAGCCCCAGCAGTAGGAATCTGCTTTATTATGAAACGCAACGGAATCGCTCTTGTGCTTTGCCAAAGTCTGTTTCGACTTTGAGGGCAAATATTCTCAAGAACTAAACTGTGAATCTGAATAAAAATTACACCAATCTTTGAAGAATTTGCAGTCTTGCTTTAAATCAACGATTCATTAAAATCGGTTGAGATTCATGGTTGCAAAAGTAAAAAATCTGCTGGGTTGTTCATTTATTACTCTTGTTCATTGCCAAAATCTCTGTTTTGACTTTGAGGACAAATATCTCAGGAACTAAGCAGGCTATCTTAATAAACGTTACATCAATCTTTCAAGAATTTCTTTATCTTTCATTTAAAAAAGGATTCATTCAAATCGGTTGAGCTTTGCGATTGCTACGGCGAAAAATCTGCGGGGTTGTTGTTTTGGCACACTCTATTATAGGTGATGACCATGGGGAAATTCTAAGTTTTTCAAATAAAGTATCATCTTTTGTTTTTGCACCAGTGGTAGTAAAACTTAAAAATGGCTGAAAATTTAAAAAGAACAGTGCGAATTCCTAAAGATAATAAAATTTCAGCTAATCGACCGCATTCTGCTACTGATAATTCCGCCCAAATACCAACCAGACTACCCCTACCTCCGAGTGGTTCCCTTGAAGAAAGTGCACTTATTTACATTCACCCAAATCCTCTGTTTGGTTCTTCTTTACCTAATAAAGCACTTTCCCAGCACCTCAATGATCTTTCCTTTAATGGTAAGTCAACATTTTCTTTCATATCTCTCTACTCTATCGTATACCCATCATACTGTAGCTGATAGTAATAGTGGCTGTACGAAAGGCTTTGGAATATTTGTACTCGGATAAAGAATTGGGAGCATTGGACCAACCACTGCCCACCTGGACGCAACTGAACGACGGCAGAGAATGCCATTGTTGTGGTCTGGTGTGTAGAAATCGCAGACCCGCCCCTGTTAGAACGCACAACACCAATACCACCAATCTTTCTAATGGTAGCGAAGATGTGGAACCAGCTAAAGTGGAACCCAGAATTCCCAGCATTAGTGTTGACGTTCCTGTGTTCGCGCTGAGCGATGAATGAGACGTATCGGGTGCAATAAAATGAGAAATATATAAACTTTCTTCTAACTCGCAGCTCTGACTGAATACGACAGTTGATTAAACTTTGTATGAAAATTAGGGTTCCGACGATATATCGATATCGATATCGAAAAGTCGATATATCGACCTATTTTCCAATATCGATATCGATATCGCGATATTTCGCATCGATATTTTCGATATTTTTTGGGTGGAAAAGTAGGGCAAAAAGAAAATGACACCAAGTTTCTCTCTCTGGAACAGTAAAAAATAGTTTCTTCTGGACAACACAGAAATCGATGGTTGCCAAAACCTATATAACAGTGGCATGATAGCTCTTAGAAACATCAATTTCTCGGCATTCTCAGCTTTCAGACAGCAATGCTTAGGTTCTTAAATGTCTGCAGCAGCACTGAAGAGCCGCTCACTCCACACTCTACTCTTGAAGCAGAAGCGTTGGGGTGGTAAATTTTCAAATTCTGAAAGGGTACCGCGGGACTGATTGGTGGTTGAAAGAATGGTAAGCAAAAAAGTCCGATTTTTTACTAAAGTCAAGGTTTTTTGGCTTATTTGTCATTAACATACAATGTAAGTTAAAATACGCTATTCTGTCTGAGCTCTATATGCCTAATGAGGGTGGGGAATAGCCTAAGGGAATCAACCTTTTTATTGAACGCTTAAGCAGGGCCACTACTGTACCTGCCATTCTCTGGTTAATTGATATCAGATCGCTGATTGCATCGAAAGCAATTTGGAATTTCAAATTTTCAGATTTTCTTGCATATCTATAAATATCGATATCGATATCGATCGATATTGAGCTGAAAATATCGATATCGATATCGATATCGAATATCAACGAATTTTGATATCGTCGGAACACTAATGAAAATACACAACCGGATTTTGTGATGTGCTGATGGGGACAACTAGCGCTCTTTTGGGGGTCACGAATGAAGAAATGAATGAATGAACGAATTCAATGGCCAAACAAATGAACAAACAAACGAAGGAATGAACCAAAGAACGAACGAACCAACGAATTAACAATCGACTTTTATTTAATCGGCTGCCATTCCCGCATTTCACAAGCTATCGTAAAACGATTTGGCGCGTTGTGTCGCTGAGACAATGGGCTATCCGAAACTGTATGCTGCACTTTTTTCCAGCCGAACTTGAACGTTTTCGTTTTTCGTCACGGAGAGAGGGACAAAAATTTTGCTCATTTTTGCTTAAAAGTGTCGCCTTTGCCGATGTTTCTGAGCGCATAGCAAGTAAACCACTTGTTCAAAACGGTTGTACGTAAATCCAACCTGCAAGCACGATATCTGATGCAGCATCACCTGGCAAATTAGACTGGTTGTTTCACGTCCTTCTACTGTACGACTAGGTTTTACCAAGGCATCATAATGGAAATGTCTAGTTTTCACCACTGATTTTCGCTAAAAATGGTTTTTTTCATAGAATTCAAAGTATAACTTGGTTGGCATTACCGAAAATGGCACCAATCTATTCGCCAGGTTATGCTGCATCAGAAATTGTGCTCGGAGGTTGGATTTTCAACCGTTTAAGGTGCCAAAAATGGCAGCAAACCTAAGATACTGGAAGGGTTAAGAGAAATCGGTGTTTTTGTAAGTCCTTTTTATCACTTTTTGGCTTATTTTTAGCTCTAAAACGCTATTTGGCAGCTTAAAATAGCGATTTTTAGCCTCCTTACCGAAAAAGACGTGCTAAAAACGCATTTCTATGCGTTTTGGAGCTTTTTGAAATTTTGGACTTCCCCTCTGGGCGAAACCCCATACGCCCCCCCCCACCTGACAGAGGTCCCTGCCCCGGGCCGTTCGGGACGTGTTACCTGTATGAAAAAATCGGTATGTCAATCGGAGAGTATAGTCTAGGTGGCATGTGCTTGTTCAAGGTGGTCTAACGTCATAGGCGGTTTCATTAATTTGCGTAATTGCACATAGCGCTACAAAATTAATCGACTGCCAATCAACTGGCTCCTTAGATTGATTGAACCGGCCATACATGGCTAAGTGATAGTTGCCGAGGAGATCAGGTCTAGTTGTCGTCAAATAGATGGCCTTTCAATGAAATCATTGTTTTTAGTCCAATAAATTACAGTCTCCTTTTTTCGGCCTGAAAAAATCGACCGGGCCTGCCAGGTTTGCTTGGCCGGCAGCTGTGTGATTAACTTGCAAATTCTTGCTTAATGTCGCCTATCGCAGACGGCCGTTCAAAAAAGCGCCGCTAGCCAGTGCCTTATCTAATATGCCGTTTTCATAAAACATTAATTTCGTCGGCGCTCCTGCTCCTTGCGTCGTTCTAATGGATTAAAGTCGACACGACTACAAATTGACTTTGCCCGCTCGTGTGTGAGTGTCACCAACATCGCCAGTAGCCCACGCCCAGCCCAGTTTGCATTTCTCTGCTCTATAGCAACCGGTGCCGTTTTTTGCGCCGCCGTAGTAATTGGCAATTAAGCGACCAGTTAGAATAATTGAAAATCGCATGAGTCAAATAAACGCGCTTGGCTGGCGTTGGCGTGTTCTCTAGATTCTTGTTTGGCAATATCGAGTCAGAGTCCTTACAGACTTCACTCGTTCAATTAGCGCGCTTGTTGGGCGGCAGGAAATCTGATTTCGGCTAGGCTCCGACTAATGAGTTTAGATCTAATACAGTTAATTAATCAGAGCGGTCTGCACTGTAAAGCCGGTCGCAAAGCTGCCCGGCCGCCCACCTGTCCCCCCGAGGATTTATTTGCACTCCAAATAGGGACGTTTAGCGGTGGATACATTACGGCCGATTGCGCCGGCCGGAAATCAAGCCATTTAGATTGAATTTCCCTTTAGTTAGTTGGTAAGGTGGCCTGGCAATTAATTACCTTTTTTGCCTTAGCTCCATTAGCAGGTTTGCTGTTTGGATAGCTAAGCTCCGAAAGCCTAGAAACGCCTACGCTTTAGAAATCAATTTGAAACGATGCTTAGTTGGTAGCCATTGTTTGCCGCCAGATCTAATTTTGTTGGTTTTTAATACTCTAAATTATAGATATGCATGTTGATGATTATGGGAAAAAGATCCCCAATCGGCTATACTGAATTTATAAACGTTTGTCTTCTGACTGGCCTAAAAAGTCTAAAGCCAGGAAAACCATCATCCTATTCAGATAGCATGGCGTTTATTAGTTGAAGCGGTTATTCTTTAGTTTAACAAGTGCTTATGTTCCTGTGTAATATTTAGCATGTTTTGTGATCAGTGGCGTATCCATGATTTAGCAAAGGGGGTAAAAAATTTTCCTGTTGCCTGTTTTGACCAGAGTGAGAAAATTTTGCATAATTTGCCTTTAAAAACGCATTTAAAAGGTATTCTGAGCTTAGAATTAACAAAAGCTAACAGTTTTAGTATTTTGAAGGGGGCTTGGCACGAGAAATTTTCGAAAAATTTGCCTTAAAACGCATTCTAGGCATAAAATAGACAGGTACAGTAATAATTCATTCATTTCTCTTATTTTTCCAATATTTTCCTTCTGACCTCAACCAGAAAAGGGGGTGTACCCACCCTACACCCCTGGGTACGCTACTGCTTGTTCTAGTAGTTGTAAATTGTTTGGTGATTGTAAAAGAGGTCTGACTTTCAGGTACACTGCTGAGAAAATGTTGAGTAGAGTGGATACCGTGTTGCTTTGTATGTTAGTGGCAGTACCGTACTCAGTGTTCGGAGTTTCGCTGCGAGAGTTGATTCTGAAACTGGGAGAAACACCAACTGAGCACGCCGCTAAGCGCACAGGTAAATTGGGTGAGCTGCTTTATTGTCATGTCAAGGCACTTTGCTATGTAACGCACTGCCCAGGGCTATAAACTTGCATGTCAACTGCTGTTCGGTCAGGCGAGTGTCCAGCCGCGGGGAGCTGTTTCAATGTCCAGATGGAGACTGTGTACCCATCAAATACCTATGTGACGGTTCGCCCGACTGCAAATCCGGTTATGATGAAAATGACAAAATGTGCACTGCAGGTAAACCGTGTCTTTACATTGTAAAGTAGGCATAGTATTGATTTTCTGGCCAGCTGAGTGAAAAACATACATTAGGCCAGCGGTAGAGTGTAAAGTAGGTCAACCTCTATTGATTTTCTGGCCAGCTGAGTGCAAAATATAGGTTAGCCAACGGCCTAGAGTGTAAAGTAGGTCAGTCTCTATTGATTTTCTGGCCAGCTGAGTGCAAATATAGGGTGCGCCAGCTAACGGCCTAGAGTGTAAAGTAGGTCAAACTCTATTCATTTTCTGGCCAGCTGAGCACAAAATATAGCTTAGGCCAACGGCCTAGAGTGTAAAGTAGGTC